>PVIR01006266.1:0-66883 GCA_004026965.1 Petromus typicus | reverse complement strand
CCCTGGGTGCTCTTACGGCGTTTGCCTGGAGGCGAGTAAGCTCCAAACCCGGTGCAGATTCAGTGGCACAGTCGCCGTTTATCGAGCCGCCCGCTGCTAAACTCAGTCCCTGGGCGCTCTTCCGGCGTGGGCCTGGAGACAAGTAAGCTCCAAACCCGGCGCAGATTCAGTGACGCAGACTCAGTGCTGCAGTCGCCGTTTCCCGAGCCGCCTGCTGCTAACCTCAGTCCCTGGGCGCTCCTCCGGCGTGGGCCTGGAGACAAGTAAACTCCAAACCCGGTGCAGATTCAGTGGTACAGTCGCCGTTTCCAGAGCCGCCCGCTGCTAACCTCAGTCCCTGGGCGCTCCTCCAGCGTGGGCCTGGAGACAAGTCCATTGTCAGCATTTTTAAAATTTAAAATTTAGAATTTTTTATAATTCACTATTCTACAAATTTTTACCTCCCATCATTTTCAGTGCTAGAAATAGAAAATACTAAAAAACTAAACAACAAAATAATAAAAATAGAAGATTTTTAGAAAGTTCTAATTCATTTTATGCTTTTTTGTGTGTGAATCTGATTGAGCAAAAAAGGCACTGATTATCAAGGCATTGATTTTTGGTGTAAGTATTGTGAGTTCATGTGCAAAAACTGAAAGTTTCATAGCAATGAAGATGTGCCATTTTGAGCATCTACATTCATAAGAGGTAAAATTCCTTGAGATTTTGTCTTTTTTTTTTTTTTTTTTTTTTTTTTTTTTTTTTTTTTTTTTTTTTTTTTTTTTTTTTTTGAGACAGAGTCTCACTTTGTAGTTCAGGCTGGCCCTGAGCTCAGCCTCCAACTCACATCACAGCAATCCTCCTGCCTCTGCCTCCCAAGTGCTGGGATTACGGGCGTGAGCCACCACACCTGGCACTGTGGTATGTGGTGCTGATTGCTGCTGAATGTGAGTCTCCACACCCAGTATTGTATGTGGTTAACTGGGGATCAAACCCGGGTCCTTGCGCTTGCAAGATAGGTGCTGGAACCACTGAGCTAAATCCCTGGCCCAAGATTTTGTCTTTTTGAGCAACCATAGATACAGTGGTGACATGTCAGGGTTTTACCAGTCTCATCAAAAGACTTACATTGCCTATAAATGGTATTGCAGATGACTTGTCATAAACCCAGCTACATATAATTACAAACTACAGGGATATACTTCTATACATTTTTTACCTATTCCTATATGAACAAGATTTATCTGCTCATGGTTATTGTACCTATGTGATTGTTGCTTGTCTGCCTGGATTTTATGCCTGCAAAAATGTTTATCATTGCATATTTTATTACATAAAGGGGCTTACAGACTATTGTGTCATTTTTTATATGTCACTCAATCATATATCTTTTTTAAAGAATTATTTTGAATTTATCCAAATTATATCTTTAGAATTTTGATCTTTTGGAGTTTTAGACTTTAGGAATTTTAATATTTAGGGTTTTTTTTTTCCATTTGGAATTGTGGTGTTCAGAGTTATGTCTTTCAGAATTATGGCCCAGGCCCAATTTGGAGGAAATTCCACAGTATTTGAGAAGAATGTATAGCTTTGTTGTTGAGTAGAGTGTGTATAGTATCTCTTAGGTTATCTTTTACCGTTGTCCAAAGCTTCTATTTCTTTGTTAATCCTCTGTCTGGTTAATCTATCCCCTATTGAAAGTAGGTAGTAAAATCTCCACTTGTTATTTCTAAATTATCTTTTTTCCTCTTTGATTCTGTAAGTTTTGGCCACATATATTTTTGGGTTTGGGTTTTATATTTGCCTTATGTTCTTAATGATTTGACCCTTCTTTAAAAATAAAATATCTCTTTAACATCTAATACTTTTATTTGAACTTATGTTGTCTCAATATTACTATAGTCAATCCAGAATTCTAATGGTTAATTTGCATAGTGTATTTTCCCATCTTTTAATTTCTGTCACATTTGTACTTCTGAGCCTAATGTCTATCTTTTTATTGATCTACTTAATTCATTCACATATAATCTTATTATTAATACAGTTGAATTTACAACTGTTACTTTATTTTTTGTTTTTTTATATGTCTCACATACCTTTTGTTTTTTTATTCTGTATTACTTTCTTTAGCATTAAGTGAATAGTTTATAACATAACATTTTAATTCTTTTAATGGTTTTTCTGAAATACATTTTTTAGTTGTTATTTTAGTGGTTATTCTAGGGTTTACTATTTCACCTTTAACATTCCCCTTCTCTATGAAACCTACTCTAATTGATTGGACTTTCATATCCATCCTACTAATGAAAATGTTTAACAAAGGAACAGACTTTAAATCCAATAATAAATCTTCAGTCCTCATTTTACTCCTCCAGCAGCAGATCTATTTAATCTCTCCCCCCCCCCACCATTTGAGTCTTTCTCTTGTGATCTAGGACTCTACTCCCTCTCACACACACCCTGCTCCCACAGTTGGTCTTTTAAAGTCTCCCATCTTATGATTCCTTCTGATTCTCCAGACATCAAAACATTACAATAGTCCAGCTTTTGGGCTGATTCTATTTTCTTCTCTACATTTATTCATTAATTATTTTAGTTCATTTAAGATTATGATTTTATCTTCTCCACACTCAACATTGTTGTATGTGGTTACTGATGATGAAACCCAGGGCCCTTGAGCTTGCAAGGAAGGCACCGGAACCATGAGTGAAGTTCCCAGCCCTAAACTAGTAATCTTAAAAACAACTTGTCCTTGAAATTAAGACTCCAAATCTAACAACTAATAAATCCCATCTTAATAACTTCACTTGATTTTTATTTTTTATCAATATTCATCCATATTGTATTATGTTCAAAAACAAACTAAAAAACCTGTCATAACCCAGCTTCTCTAGCCCAGTAAGTGCAACTCTATTTTTATTTCCTGAATGCTTAAGCCAAAAAGATTGAAGTCACACTTGGTTCATTCCTCTGTATTACATACTACCTCCAATATATTGTAAATCCCACCAATTACCTACTTTCAAATTTATCTTTAACCTAAATGCCTCTCCATTTCCCCTTTTTCTACAGCTGTAATATAAGTCCAAGTATTCCATAGGTTGGACTTCTGAGAGTATCACAAAATTATATCATCGGGGCTGTGCTCATGATAGGGATATGAGGACCCCGGACCCTTTATCTCCTTGTATGTCCCGATTGCTGTGAAGTGAATCTTTGCCACATGCTGCCACCACTCTGCAGAGCACAGACTAACCAGAGTGTTCTTAAGAGTCAAATCATTTAGATCTTTTGCATTAAACACTTGAATGTCACAGCATCTTATTCAGAATAAAACCTGTAGTCCTTACCACTGCCCAGTATGTCCTTTATTGGCTATATATTCATCATATATTACTGCTTAATAAGTAGTAAATCCAATAGCTTTAAATAAAAAATAAAAATGATTTCTCCAATTTTCTTTAGTTCAGAAGATAGAAAGCACTTCGGGTAGTTCTGGCTCAGTGAAGGTTAGAAGGCTACAGCAGAGGTGGTGGAGGAGTAGCTGTCAGCTGGGGGCTGGGCTCAGGGCAGAGCACCCACTGCTCAGGTCTGCTCTCACTCCTGGCAGGTGAAAGCTGCTTCTCCATGGGAGGCCTCAGTTCCCTCCTGCAAGGGCTGCTTTCTAGGCTCTTTGAGGGTCTTCACTACATCATTTCAGATTTTCCTTAGAATATAAGTGGTGAAAATAGTGGGAAGATGAACCTGCTCTTTTTATGACCTAGTGTTAGAAGTAATGTATCATCAGTCTTGTCACACTGAGTTGACAAGGACCAAGTCATTAAGTCTGTCTACGCTTACGAGGAAGATAATTAGGGTTCCTTTTTTAAAGGAAGATTTTCATGGAATGTATAGAGAAAACTCTCACAATTTGTCCTGTAGGTACTTCTCTGTTCTCATTTTCTTTCATTTCCCCCTATGTGCTCAGCTACTGCCACATGTGCCTTTACTACTCTTAAAGTATCACAGGCATGTTCCTGCTGCAGGGCCTGTGGATGGACTCAGCCTGGAAGATTCCCTCCTGACAGTCACATGACACACTCATCACATCTTTCTCCAGTGTTATCTCAGAGAGGTTTGCCTATGTATCTAAGACAGCATTTTCCTTCCCAGTGTATGCTTTAATTTTGTCTTTGCTTGACAGTTCATATCACCATATGATGTGAGTGTATTGATTATCAATTTCTTCATATGCGTTCTCCCTTGCTTTCAAAGATAAAGTCCCTCACAACAGTGACTTAGTCTCTCTTTTAAAATCTATAAAAATCCTATAAAATCTATAGGACTCATTTACATCTTCATTTTCTCATACCAGAGAAAAGATGTGATACGTACCTATCTGTGCCCTATTTATTTCACTTATGAGGATATCCTCAAGGTATGTCTATTTAAGTAGAAATGATTCAAACTTTATCTAGACGTTATTTGTTCTTATATATGTATACAACATTGTATCCAGAATTATAATTATAAATCTTTCAATAACTTATCAAACATAATTTGGGTTCTTGATGCAATTTAGTATTATTACATCTCAAATTTCCAAAAGACTTTTGGGACTGGTACTAAACTTCTGTGTTTCACCAAAGCGTCAATTATACAAGCAAGCATCATTCCTCAAAACTGCCTTTTTTTCACAAGTTCCCTTAATGAATACTCTAATAATGCTTTGGTAGACAAGATAAAGTGAATTAGCTCCCCAAATCTTGAAAGTATGTTGATATATTACCAAGTAGAAACATTTTCATTCTAGGAATCTCCAAGTCAGCAACTTCTTGGGTGCAATTTTGCCTTTTTGCCTGTTTTATAAATTTAATGACAAATGTGTATTTGATATTTTTGATATTTGCTTCCTTGAATTATTACCACTCTGCTTCTTTTAAAAACATTAAACTTGGCTTCAGTGGTGATTCGTTAAGCATCTCTAAAGTATCTCATTATAAAGAAGGTGTATTAGGATGCACTGCTCTGTTATATGAAGCACTGACAATTTTCCTCATTTCTCAATACTTAAGTGATGTCTTGTACCTTAGAATATCTTTTTATGTCTTGGCTTTTTTGTAAGTTATATAAAACTATCTTTTAAACAATTTTGAAAGTAAAACATTGGCCTATCTTATCTTTATCTGACTCTGCTATCTAAGTTAAAAATTTGATAACTCTTAATGTAGTTGTAAAGGAAATTATACTGCTAACCATGGATTATCAAATTGGCTAATGAAATATGTGTGCATATATTCATATTTTTAATATTATAAAAGATTTATACTACTATATTTGATTATACATAACAGAAATATAAAGCCAAAGGGTTTATTATTATAACAATTCAATAACATCATAGAGTTAAAGAGCAGGAAGAGATTAGAAACAGGATATAGAAGTGAAATGAAAAGTTAAAAAGTCTTCTTCATCTCTAGTCTTTTCTCTTTCAAGGAATTTGGCTTCTTCTTTCATTTCAGGGTAGTAGTCATAGTTGCTACTCTACATAGGTGGTAGGAGGCAGCTTACACAGACCTCCTCAATTAAATGTCCTCTGTCCACCTGACCGTCCAACTCTATGCTTAAGATCATTGGTAATGGTCATACTGAAGCATACTATCCCATGTACTGTCCATGAATGATGTTCCTTCAGCTCGTGAGCTAAGAGACATCCACTATGGAAATGAGTGAGGGATCTGAAACAAAGCATACACCGTTTCTAGTGATCTGTGGGATCCCAACACATACTAACACATGTAAAGTGTCTGGTGAACTTGGGGGTTTATCCAAAGCATGCTTCTCTCCAGAACTCTGCACTCATCCACAGCTTTGATTTTCACAGAAAACCTCTTATGACATACACACTACAGATTACTATTTACATTATAGAGCTGCACAGTCTCTTTTATAGACAATATTTTTCTCTAATTCCATCTTTTGAAAGGCTGAAGAAGGAAGATTGTGAGGCCACCCTGGACTACACAGCAAGTTTGATACAAGCCTGGATTATGTAGCAAAACAAATACCTTTCCCTTACACTCACAGTTTTGTAGGGTTTTTTAATGATATATTGTAGAATTCGTGATGGAATCCTAAAGTGAGACCTATTTGGTTGAGTCAAAAATCAAATGTGCTAATGATGATACAGAGAGATTTACATTCTGTTTGATGAATCTGGGATACCAGGTGTAGATTTTACAAGCTGAAGGTTTATGGTAGATGGACATCTAAAAACTGTTCATTTTCCAGATCACCCTGAATTAAGTGATTTTCCTCATACAAATGAAGACCTGAAGGACTTGAATCAAATCAAGAAGAATTTGGTTCACATTCTCTCTATTTAAGACATTCTGGTAGATATCAAGAAAATATAATATAGGAATATGTAGAAAGAAATGCAAATAGAACCCAGTAAAAATTTTAAAACAAAATAGTGAGAAGAAATTTTGTCAGTCAATCAGAATCAATACCATAGAGAAAACAAAAAGAAGAAATTAAAAACTCAAATCCAATAGAAGCCACAATTTATTTTTTCAGTTAATACAAGTTGTTGTAACAGATTAACTTTGAAATCTCAATATTTTAACGCAATAAAAATTTTCTTCCGGCTTCTTTAACAGCTCACTTAAAGACTTCCTGCTTAACAGTTTTCTATGGGTGTGTCAGTTAGATTTCCACCACTATAACAAATTCCTGAGAATACCAAGCTCCAAAGAGGATGGGTCTATTTTGGATCACAATTTCAAAGGCTTTAGTGCACCATCTACTGTCCCATTGCTTTGGACTGGTGGTGGGCAGCACATCTTGATGCAAGTATCTGGTGAAGCAAGGCTACTACCTGATGTTCAGCAAGTAAAGAGAAGAAGGGGGGAGTGTTGGAGCCATATAATCCCTTTGAAGGCATTGACCTGAAGATCTACAGTATGATCCATCTGCTTAAGGTGCTGCTACCTCCCAATACTGTTTTGCTATGATCAAAGCTTTTCTACATGGACTTCTGGAAGACACTGAAGATTCAAACAATAGCATTGGGATTTGGGGGATTTTAGGCTTTTTCTGTGAGGTTTGGCTCAAAAAGATTTTATTAATAACTCTGGTTTGGAAGAGGCTTCTATCACTTTGGTTCACATGCAAGGGGAAAAAATTATGCATTAACCTTACCTATATATGAAGGTAGCTGGGGAATAAGATCCCAGAGTGGGAAGCAGGTTAATAGCAGCATCCGTGCTCTACAGAAAGAGTGCACGAAATGAGGTGACTGGCTAATCATCACCACTTCCCTTTCCTTCTTTGTAACAAGCACACACCTCAAGTGTGAGTGGTAGTGATGGTAAAAGCTTTTGTGGTGTGCCATTAAAGTAGTTTTACAGGGCCCCTTTTTTCTTACGGTTATTGAGCAAGCATTGCCCAATTCAATGTGCATCTGTTAAGACTCTAGAATGTTCTGGGTTCTGCTAAGTGCTAAGGAAGAAGATGAATGGGCTCTCTTTGAAAGGAAAATGGGAAGACAGATGATGTATAAGTAACATTAATTGAAGGGGACAAGTAACAAATTTGAAGTAGCTATAGAAAAGGTAGTGAAACACTAAGCAGGAAGATATTAAATCTTAGACAGTGAGCAGGAATATCTGACCTCTAGGCAGGACTCTGATGAAACACTACAATACATGAGATAAAAATACATACCAGGCCTTATGGGAAATGGGGCCTAGGGGCAGAAGCAGTCAGTGATCCTTTTATCTGTGCTTCCTCTACTTCTTCATTTGTCTCTATGATGTTGCCAGCCTTAATTTGATAGGACCTTTTAGGTCTGGAATTAACATCATTTGAGGAAGTCTCTACATTTACTATTATTGGGTCTACTATGGCTGAGGGGCATGAGGGTACAGATAGATACAGGCTGCCTTAGCAGGGATTTTTTAAGGAACAGGCAAACTAGTAGTGGATTTCAACTGAGCCTGACAATTGCAGCATATTCAAGTAGAGCATGAGCAAAGGCATGAAAAGAAGAATGTGAAAAATAGATTTAGGGGAATGACCAGGTAGTTGTGTGTCCTTGAGCTAGTTGCTCAAACAATGAAATCTAAAGTGTTCAAACACTTCCAAACCTAGCAGAACTGTAAGGAAGCCCCTTATTCTTCTTTTGAGTGTCATTTCAGGAATCACTCATGCTTAAACTTGTACATATTAATATTGCATATCCTCTATCACCGATTATGGGTCCTCTAACTCCTCAACCAGGGACAGATTTCTAGAACTTAGATGTGTTACTACATTTTGGTAATTCCTTACTTTCACAGTTTACAGAAAACACTCTTGTGGCTAGGCTTAGTTAAGTTCATATCATTAGGATATTATCTGTTTAAAAATAGAAAAAAAAAAAAAGCTCTGGAACATCCAGGGTCACCTTCATAAACTATCTAGTATTACTGCCATTGAAGAACTAGAAAGCAGAAACCATGATAGGTCCAGGCTGCAAGTCAATTAAGGATGTAGTTCTTGAGCTACTTGATTTCATCAGATGAAAAGCATCCAGTAACTTTGGATTTCTAAATATGAACCTACTTTCTTGAATAGAAAATTGTATTTACTAACTTTTGAATCCGTGGTATTTTTACCTTGACAGTTTTGGGTAAATAAAAACCTCAAAATACCGCAAAAACTGTGAGTCTTCTTTCTTGCCACATCTAACTTCCCTTCATGTCTGACAGTAGACGTGAAAAATAAAGAGAACCAAATTCAAGGTGAGTGAGATGCCACCCTGGAGTCTTCTTGCTTTCCTGTGTGGACCCAGCTTCTTTTCTCTCTCTCCTTCTGTTCCACTTACATTTTCTTTCCTTTTTTTTTTTTTCTTTTGTGGTTTCAGGAATAGAACTTGGGCTTTTGTGCTTCCAAGATAGGTGCGATATCACTGGCCTTGTTTTGCCTACATTTTATGATTCTTACAATATAATTTTTATTCCTTTTTCTTTACTCTCACTGGAGTGTTACTTTGTTATTTCCATAAGGTGACCACAGGACATGTGCACGCTCACACCTGAAATCCTAGCACTCCAGCAGACGGAAGCAGGAAGATGGTCAACTTAGAACTTAACTTGGATGATTTAGAGATTTAGCAAGACTCTGTCTCAAAATAATAAACAAAATACAGTTTGGGGTTTTAGTTCAGTGAAAAGATTCTAAGTTCAATTTCTGGAACTGCAAACTTTTTTTTAAATGGCAGAGAAAAAACAATTACCAAAATAAGCGACTAAGTAATCCTAGCATGTACTAATTATTTTTGATACTGTCACAAAATATTTGACATAAACAGATAATGGAGGAAGGATTTATTTTTATTCTCAGTTTCAGGTTTTTGTCCATATTAAGGTGATTCCATTGCGCTAGCCCCTGAGGGAAAGTAGAGCATCATGACAGGAGACTGTATCAAGGAAAGCTGCACACCCTGTGTCAGGCAGACAGCAGAGAGCCAGAGAAAAAGGGGACAGGGACTAGATAGAGTTCTCACGGTCATGTCTCATGACTGGCTCCTTTCAAATAGGTCCCACTTCCTGTTTGTATCACCTTCCAATAAGGCCAGCAAAATACAATCTCATTTCCCTTTGTTAATCCACTTTCAGAGGGGGGGCCTTCATGATCTAATAACTTCTGAAATGCCCATCTCTGGACACATGAGACTTCTGAGGGGCTCTAGATCTAAAATATAAGACAGCAACAGCACATGTGAGGCAGGGTAGGACGAGAGCAATGGAAAGCCCTAGAGAGGATAGTAGAATAGACTACTATTTTTTTGATCAGTGTGATTAGAGATTACCAGCAGTTCCATATTGAGGAAGAACAAGAGTCTGATTTGACAATTATATTTACTTTTTAGAGTTTACTGTTTATAAATGTGTGAAGTAATTAGAAGGGAATTCTTGTACTGGATGTGGTATATTCATTTTCAGTAAGTCCTCTGTTTTCAGGATGAGTAACCTTTGAGGGATTGTTACTTGCCATCACTGAGCTATTATCTACCTGTGTAATTTCTTAGGACTCAGAACACTCTCTTCCCTCTGGAAGTGCTTCCTCTGAAGCTTCCATCTAGAAGGACTGTTAAAAAATCTTAGTTACCAGGAAAGATTTACTACAAGAGAAAGAGAAAAGTTCTTCTTGCTTAAGACATCCTGCCCATCTGGACAGAATTTTCGTTCTCCTGAGGACAGCTTCAGAGATTATCTGAGAGACTTTGCCTGTGTGAGAGAATTGCCGGTATTCTGCACATTCCTCCTTTGCCCCACCCATAGCTTTTTGTCACCCCCTTCCAAGTCACTCTAAACTCTTTCCTCTCCAAGCTTTTAATTCTTTCTTGAGTTGTAAATGTTAACTTTCAACCACTTACTCCATTGGAAAGTCTTGCAGTTTGTATATGACTCTTGTGCTATGAATTTTCCCCATGCACATGAATAAATGTAAATATCTTTACTCTGTTTTAATCTGCCTATTGCCTATTTGAGCCAGTAAACTTTTAGAGAAGGGGAGACATTTCATTTCACTTCTGTCACTTCAATATTTTTATGTCCATAGTGAGAAAAACCTGACAGGTTATGTCAGGGCATATTTCAGCATTAGTACATGGTCAGTGCAGTGAGATTATTGAAATCCACAGTTTCTTGCTTGTGACTCTTCTCTCAGTTTCAGGTTAGGGCATAACAGTTCAAGAAAGCATTGGCCACTAATTGCCTAATATTTAAGAAGAGTGTGGCCTAGTGCCTGCTTCAAAAGCACAAGGTGCTGGCCGGAGATTTGGCTCAGTGGTTCCGGTGCCTGTCTTGCAAGTGCAAAGGCCCAGGTTTGATCCCCTGGCCTGGTAACTACATACAATACTGGTTGTATTGAGAAGGAGAAAGAAGAAGTAGAGGAAGAAGAAGAAGAAGAAACCACACAGAAATTGATTACAAAGTGCTAGTTCTTGAGAAGTTCCACAATTGTCATCAAAAATCTAAAATTTGTGCTATCTCTACTAGCTTCTTTTCTCAGAATGAACTAAACTTTTTAATTACAGCTCTCTAAAGTTTAGAATCTTTTGTCCAACTCTACACATCTGGGGAAGATCACCAAATGTCTTGGCTCTTAGCCCTTTCTGCGGATTGTAGACCATATTCTCACCTCTGCTGGAAATGTTAGTCACATCCCATGTGCTAAAGCTGACTAAACTCTATGATTGATTAACTGTGTCAAATCCCACATAACAAATCTTAAAAATAGGTATGGCTGAGATTCTCATGCTGAGAATTTGAAGTCAGTCAACATGATTTGCCATTCACGAAGAATCTTTTTACAGTAACTTGACAGTTATTCTGGAAAATAATCATCACATTTTTTTTCAGCCACAGCAGTCACAACATATTAAAGAATTATCCACTTGGAGGCAGAAGCTGTAGTTTTTGGTAATATATGTTGACTTTTATGGCACAATAAATGAAAATGTATATAATATAACCTAAATGTTGTTAAGATATGCCAAAGGATCAGTTTTTCCATAAAAATCAAACATAAAGTATTGATATTTGATTATTGATTGTTGTATAATTTTTCCAGGAGACGAATTTCTGGTTTATGGTATCTGGAATTTTGAAATAAGTAGTCTTTTGAATTCTGTAATCCAGGGCTCTGCCTGATGATTGAGTTTTATCTGAAGCAAGATTGTAAGACTTTATACTATCTGGTAAAGAGTCTGCCTTGACTCAGCAGGCTCTAGACAAGGACACTGCAGACTTTCTTAAGGGTTCATTTTATGAATTGCTTGGAAGGACAGTTCTGTCTTCCTAGGCTATCTTTACTTGACCGAGAATAAAGAATCATGGTCCATAACAGTACCAAGAAGTAGAAGAGACCCACACATAGGAATGAGCATGGAATTAAGAGACAACTATTCTCTCTTTTTGGAGGAATTCTGTAAGATCCTTAGGTTCTGTAATGTCCAAGGAGAAGCTCCTATAATATGACACCCTACCCTGCTGACAGGAGCTTGGTGCCAGAATTAATTTAATTTAAGAAAGCTTCTATATATCAAGAGAAATCACCAACAGAATGAAAAGAAATCCTACAGTTTGGGAAAAAAATTACCAGCCATTCCTCAGATAAAGACCTACTATCTAGAATACATAATGAACTTAAAATAATCAGACCCCCCCAAATTTAAGGACCCAATTCAAAATTGATCATCTGAAATGAACAGATATTTTTCAGATGAAGAGGTAAAAGCCACAAAGAAACATGAAAAAAGTTTCAGCATCAGTGGTCATTCCAGAGATGCAGATGAGAACAACACAGATTTCATGTTACTCCATAAAGAATGACTTCTATCAAGACATCAACAGCAAATGTGGCGAGGCTGCAGGGAGAAAGGAACACTTCTCCACTGCTGGTGCAAATGTAGGCAGGTGCAAGCACTGTGGAAATCAGTGCGGAGATTCCTCAAAAAACTAGGATTAGAGGTGTCATTTGACTCTGCTAGTTCCCTGCTAGGTATATATACAAAACAACTAACAGCATCATATCACAGCATACATGTGCACCCATATTTGTAGCAGCTCAGTTTATAGTAGCTAAGTCATGGAAAAAGTTCAAATGCTCATCAAATGGAGATTGGATAAAGATTATTTTTTAAAAATAAAGTGAAGTATTATCAAGCCACAAAGAATGATAATTAAATACTCATAGTGAAACAAATAAGAGACAGATGTGTAAATACCATATTATTTCTCTAGTACGAGAAATTGAATGTGTAAATGAGATTCAGAATGTATGATAGTTATTATGAAATAGGAATAAAATCTTCAAAGGGAAAGAGGAAATGGTTGGGGGAGGGGGAAGGAAAGAAAAAAATTTGATAATCAAAACAAAAAATGGAAATAAAGGTTATGCATATAAGGGTTGGAGGGTTGTGGGAAGGGCAGGGAATGGGCAAAAGTGAGAATCAAACTACATCATGTACAGATACAAATTTTCAATAATAATTGTGACCATAGTGTATACCTAAAATGTACCAATAAACTCAATAAAGGGGAAAATAAAATTTAAAAAATAGAAAAAAAACTAACAGAATGTTTCTTTTTCCCAAGTATTATTGAGAAAATCCGTACTTTCCATGTAAGTTAAAAGGCATATTTTGGGGAAGTTACAGTCTCAAGTTTCACAGTCTCAGTATCACAGGGCATTATCATTCTTTTCCTTTTACCTGTAATATTTGCGCTGAGGGGTTCTCTATAAAAGATTCACTAATTCACTGTCTGTTTTGACAATTCATAAACACACTTCCATTATGTATTATTGCAATTTTCCAACTTTTTGGGCTCTTTCTTTGGAATTTCTCATTTCAAGTTGCCTTTAACAGCCCAAATTTTCATTTTAATCTTTGCTTATTGTTCAGTAACTGGGGTCATTAATTCATTAATAGCATTGGAGAGGTGCTAAAGTTTTTCAAAACTGCAGATCGACCTAATTAATGTCTTTTCTGAATTGTGCTAATTTCTCCATTAACCACTCTGGGGCCTCTTAAAACTCCCCAGTCTCTGCCAACATCTATTCAGAAGTGTTATATGCTCAGAACAAATTGTGATTGCCTTGATTATGCATAAAGTCATAGTGTTTTAAAATGTTTACAAAAGTGTTTTTCCTTTTGTCATTTATCTTGTTGGATTAATTATTCATAACTATTGCTTTTTACTTTGCCAACTTGTTTTTGTTCTCTATCCTGGTTTCCCGTAATCATCAAGGTCCACCCTCCCCCCCCACAGCTTCTATTTCTTTGCAACTGACAGTAAAGACTAGGCACCGACCTAGATCAGAACTATTCTCTTAACTACACTGATTGGAGATAATTTCTTCTAGTGAGGAAAAACTTATTGATGACAGAATATTATTGAACTTTTATTGTTCATTATGTAGGACAATATATAGTTCAATATGTTTCATGAATGTATATATATTGGTAGATTGTTCTATCTTCTACACATAGTATTTACACATAGGCATAGTTACATGTGGATCCAAAAATGGAGTTTCTGACTTGAGTGTGAGATGCTTATGTGATTGCACAGAATATAAGCACTGGGCAAACATTTGTCCTGGTAGAACAAGTATTATATTCTTTCCTCTGTCAATGAGCCTTATGGTTGGGGCTCCCAGAGAATGTCTGAAACCAATGATAATACTAAACTCTAAATTCTGGTTTTTCTCTATCACAGATACACACTAATGATAAAGTTCAGTTTATAAATGGGTATGGTAAAATATTAATAATAAAAAATATAAAATAGAACAGTTATAATAATATTGTAGTGAAACTAATGGGAATGTGGTTACTCACTGTGTCTCAAAATATCTTATTATTCTGAATTCACCTTGTGTTGATGTGAAATGATACAAGGCATGTATGAAAAGACAAAGGGAGGTAGATGACACAAGGTTATGTGAATGCAAATATTATGATACAATTAGGGTTGTCTGATAATGTAAATAGCTATTAAGTGACTAATAGGCAGACAGTATACACAGTATGGATATGCTGGACAAAGAAATGATTTATAACCCAAGTGGAACAGAGTGAAACAGCACATGAGGCAGAAGAGTATAGAACTGGAAACTTTTGGATTGTTTATTATGGTGAATTTTTCAGTTAATATTTTCAGACCATGGTTTCCCACAGGTAACTGAAACCACAGAAAGCAAAGCCATGGAAATGGGGGAGGGGCTAGTGGACACAGATGCCAGTGCAAGCACATTTCTTTCTTTCTTTCTTTCTTTCTTTCTTTCTTTCTTTCTTTCTTTCTTTCTTTCTTTCTTTTTTTTTTTTTTTGCAGTGTTTGTTGTTCTTAGTTGAAAATATATATGACTTAGTTTTAATTAGTAGAATATTTTCTCCTGTTTGGGAGTTGGTTCAGCCCTGATGTCTAAGGACTAACATAAAAAAGTCAAAAAAATAAACAAACCTAGTCCACTGAAGATTCAGATGTCCATTTGGTGATTTATTTGATAAGTCTTTGAATTTGGTGGTAGTAATTCACGTCTAATTTCGGTCTCCTGTCTTCTCTATTTCTGGAGAATGGTATTAACCACGAGTTTTGGATGCTTTTGTATCTGGGATCTAGCAGAACCTTCAAGGACTGTGTCCTCAGGGGTCACCAGTGCCCAGAGAGAGTAAATGACCAGCCTGTGTTCATGCCTTTTCAAATCCATATGGATGGATTTCCAGTTACATTTTTTGTATCTGTCTCTTTTGCTGAATGTAATCTTTGTAAAAATTACTAGTTTTGTTACATGTAAGTATAGTATATCATTTGATTTACATTGTATAAATATGTTACGTTGTATTTATCCATTCTACTATTGAAAATTTGTATTGTCTCTAATTTGGGGCTATGATGACTACTTCTATTATAAACATTCTTTTGTACATATGTGTAATGATTTTCACAAACAGGTACAATTCCTTTGAGTATATACCTATGAGTGGAATTGCTGGATCCAAAGTTGTCTTCAATTTTAGTATTTGTGTGTTGGTTGTGTAATGGTGAACATAGCTGCTTTCCAATTTTAGTGTTTGTGTAAGCGGTATATGAAAGTGTTAGGTCCTTTATATCTGTGCTGTGACTCATATTGTCAGTCTTTTTTTCTTTCTTGACTTCTTGGGGGTAGTAGCAGTTCATCAGATCAGTTTGGCTTGTTTGTTGGTTTTGGTACCAGGGATTGAACTCAGGACTTTTTATTTACGAGGCAGGCATGGTACCACTGAACTACATCCTGGATCCTCATTAGATCTAATTGTGCTTTCCTAATGATTAACAAGATGAGTCACTTTTTAAAGTATTCACTCACTGCTTGATAGCCTCTTTCTTGAAGTGTATTTTGAAAGTCTCCTCCTTATTTTTCTATTGAGTTGGATTTTTGCAAACTCTGGACATATTTGGATGGATATGCTGTAAATATCTTCTGTTACTATAATATTGTTACTCTGTCACTTGGCTGATGATGTGAACTAATTTCAGTGCCCCTGCACTGGGCAGGCACAGGTGACATAGCATTTACTACTTTGACAGATCATTACTAAGCATATCAAATGGATTTCTAGAGTTTATTGGTGTGGTAATGATAGTCATGGTGGTAAAAGTCTCTTTACATGTATACTGACTTTACAGAAATTTGAATTTTGGTCAGGGCATTGAGGAAAAATATATGTGCACTTAGTGGCTTTGAGCTACTGTAAAAGTCCTTAGCTACAAATACCAACTTTGTTCCTACCCTAATTTTACCTTAAATATTTACCTTCATTCTAACCTCCACTTTAAGGTTCCTTGCATAGTTTAAATTGGGGAATAAATTGAGGTTAAAGATCATAATATTGAGTATTAGTGAGTGAAAATTGAGCAGAAGGGTTTTAAATATACTACCTGACAATTTTAAAAGTGTTTTTTTGTCCACTGTCAAATGTTTCATTTTTAGTGTTTACAATAGTGGTAACAAGAACTGTTACTCTATCGCTTGGCTGATGACGTCCACATTAGAAGAGCACAGTGTGAGCTGGCGCAGAACCCGGTGGAGATGAAAGGCTGTGCAGTGTAGTATTGTGCTGGGTCATGTGGAATGTCTTTGGCATCACTCTCTAGAGACATCACACTATAGACCTTTTTTAAAAAAAATGTAATTTGCTCACACTTAAAATTCTGGATCATTAAATTTCATTCATACACGTGTCTTTTAGTTTCTGGTGATATAGACTGATATTTGATGTCCTGGGATATGTGTTACTTAAAGCAAAATCTCTCCTTGCCCAGGCTGTGTGGAGGGGGATGAAGTGAAGAAAGGGGGACAGAGCAGGATCAGTCCAAAAAGAGGAAATCTGCGGATGTGCCTAAGTCAAATGTCGATTACAGTTATCTCTGTGTGGAAGCTGGTCAGGAATCTAAAATTGTGGGCTTGTAATGCGTCTCCTCAGGCAATCTTCTTCAGAGTTTTCAACCTGGAACTCTTCAATAGGCTTCTGTTGACATATTCCTGTACTTACATATTACATGTTCTGTGCATAAATGTATGTGTATTTTTCTGGAGAGCAGGTCAGTTCCTAGACTAGATGAGATTCTCATGGGAGGCTATGGATTCCCAGGAATTGCACTGAATCAGTCTAGCCTGTTACCTTCACTCTGGCAGACAAAGAAATGACTTCAGGGCCCACATCTAAATGACACAGAACTAGAAACAGAACCAGTATTACTGTCTCAAACTCCCAGACAAGCACTTCATGGAAAGCTAGATTACAAGGTAAAAAGCAGGCAATTTGGGCTGGGTATTTAGCTCAGTGGCACCACACCTGCATGGCAAGTGCAAGGTTATGAGTTTGATCTCCACTATTACAAAAGAGAGAGAGAGAGAGAGAGAGAGAGAGAGAGAGAGAAAAGGCAGGAAACTTGAAAGTCAAGTGTCTCACTATAGCTAGTAAGAGGGATTAGACTTTAGACATTTTTCCTATCAAAACACATTTTCTGGGCCAGAGATTTAGCTCAGTGCTTCTGGCGCCTGCTTTGCAAGCTCAGGGCCTGGGTTTGATCCTGGGTAATCACAAACAACACTGCTGGGTATGGAGACTCACACCCACTAGCAATCAGTACCACATTCCACAGTGCTGGGTGTGGTGCCTCATGCCAGTAATGAGTGCTGGGAAGGCAAAGGCAAGAGAAGTGCTGTGAGTTCAAGGCTGAGCTTAGGGTCAGAAGCAAGACCCTGTCTCAAAAACAAAAAACAAGGGCCGGGGGTATAGCTCAGTGGTTCCAGCATCTGTCTTGCAAGTGCAAGGGCCAGGGTTCGATCCCTGGTAACCACATAACAATACTGGGCATGGAGATTCACCCCAGCAGCAATCATTACCACATACCACAATGGTGGGCGTGGTGGCTCACCCCTGTAATCCCAGCACTCGGGAGTCAGAGGCAGGAGGATTGCTGTGATGTGAGTTGGAGGCTGAGCTCAGGGCCAGCCTGAACCACAAAAAGCGAGACCCTGTCTCCAAAAACCTAAAAAAAACCCAAAACACAACAAAAAACACAACAACAACAACAAAACAAAAAACAATCAAAAACAAAAACAACAACGACAAAAAAAAAAAACCTCCACACACTTTCCATTACAATAGAAGGATTCACTGGAAATCAGGATTCAGTATACAGAACACTACTTTTTTCCAAGGCATGTATTTATTTTGCAACTTGGGGAGAAGTCTGTAATTAGCATTAACAGCAGTTCTGATTAATAAATGCTATCAACTCTTGTGCTGCACTTGATTCCTTCTGAGTCTGGGACATGTTTTATTAACATGGAAGGGTGTTGCAGCTCACTCTGGTTACTTGAATCAGATGCCTGCTGGCTTGGTCCTCAGTCAGTTCTGTGTGGCAGAACCTTACTGAGTCCGCATGATGCTGGGCTTTTTAAACCCTAAACAATAAACACATATTTTACGATTCCACCAAGCACAAAAATACTCTCTAGCCTCAAATCAGCCACAAGAAGATTTAGAAACCAATTTGTTGTGTATAGGCTTCCTTCCCAGTTCACAATTTGCAGCAAATAATTTTAATAAAATATCAGCAGAGTGCATGTGTTTTGAGTGTGCACAAGTTGGTATGTTGTATGTAGTGGAATCTCCAACCCCTATGACATTTCAGGTTTACCCACATAACATTCTACTGAGCAAAATTTATTTTCATTCATTGATACCTAGCACTGAAAAGATGTGGAGTGGGCTTCAGGGGAGGAAAAAAAAATCTTCTTGTGATTTCCCTACAAATTGGGGGGAAATTTTCAGTTTCTCAAAGTTCTCTTGTTGCTTAAAAACTTAGTTCATTAAAAGGCAACACTATATTTGTGCTTGTCAGATTCATTAGAATATTCTCATGCATAAGGTATCAGCTGTTGGAAAAGCCAGGCTGAGCGCATTTGGCCCCAGAGAGGAATATCTTGTCAGGTTGAGACAGAAGATCAAATGGATATGTCTCAAATTCCCTTCTGCTGGGGTTTGAAGTTTGAACTTGACTTTTTTCTTTATATCTCCTAGGCTAGAGTTCTACTATTTCATAGTGTCCTAGTGCTCCTGGGAGCTTCCAATTTTTTAAAATTCATGAGAACTCAAGGCCAGAAGGGGCAAAACTCAAATGTTTTTAGTTAGACCACTCAGCAAGGTGAAGAGTTCTGTCCCAACTATTTCTATTAGAATAGCTCCTCTCCCTCCACCGCCCTAAAAGTGCTGCAATTAATGGCAAAACTAATGCTGCTGTGGGGAATTACAAGGAGCTGATATATGGTTTTCATTAACATAAGAAAAATTAATAACATGCCAGAAACTGAAGCATTAGCTCAGTTTAATTCTAATATGAACTTTAATGTGTAGGAGACCAACTCAAGACAATATGGGGACAACTAAGCACATATATGTGGGGCAGCCACAAGTTAACTAGCCCTTTAATGACAGTCATCCACTATCCCACTTTTGGCCCACATTTGCTTTCAGGCAACCTTTGCTGCAGTTTTAATCATACATTCTAATTAAAAATGAGGACCTCTCCAAGTTCATTGTGTCTTTTGTTCTATGTTTTGAGAGCCATCTTAAAATAAGAGAAAGAGAAAGCAAGTGCCAAGGCTACTGTAAGGTACCGATTCTATTTAAAAACCACTATAGTATGTCTGAGATGGAAGTATGATACGATGATTTTCCTTATTACAGTTAGGACTAAACATAATGAGTAAGACCAGTCTTACTTGAGCTTTTCATGTACTATGCTGTAAAACTGCCCAAGAGTAGAATGCAAATACAAACAAGGAATTTTAATGGCTCAATGTAATAAAAACATCCAGGCAACAGAAAAATGATGGCAGTTCTTGGCCCCTTCTCAGTGGGTGACTTGAATTAGACTCCCTCAGAATAATTCTGAGTTTTCACATACAAAATTAAAATATTTCAGATTGTCTCTAAATTATTATACACTTGGGGATAAAATTTTCTAGCTTTCTTTTATGTGAAAGGTAACACTGACAGTCAGGAACTTAGCTCAGTGGTACCACCACCTGCTGTGGAAGGTCTTGAGCTTGATCCCTGATACCAAGACAAAATCATAATAACATTGAGCTAACTTGCAGGACATAAAAAGGAGCAAAAATAATTTCCTTAAAATACATTTTCCTTTGTAAATTATATAAATATTTCAGTAATCTTAACTGACTAATAATGTGAGGCTAACACAAAAGTCTTTGGGGGCCATTAAGATTTGAATTCTTTCCTTTACCAACCTCACAATCATGCTTAGATTGAATTTTGTACTCACGGTAATATTTTAGCTGTATAAATAATTTTCTCATGGGCAGATTAAAATGTATTCCAGTCATCGCCTTGTACCATAGCAAAAGTACTTCAATTTTTTTCTCCTTGAACATACATCTTCATAGAAATATTCTAAAGGGGCCAAAGATGAATCCCTATGCACAAAGGATTTAGGTTAATACAAGAATATGATGAGCTTTCCCTTCTGATTGTTTTTGCACAGAAATTGGTTGAAATGTTAGACTAGGAAAATGAAAGAAAGGGTGATATGATTCTATTTCATCTTGACTTATATCTCCAAAGTGTTACGTTCAGGTTAAGTTTTTCAATGGTAAGGACAGACACTAATTCACTGCAGGGGTGCCCTCCGCGAGGCTCAGGGTATCCTGTGTTGTAAGGGCTTTGAGTACAGCATTCAGTAGTGGAAGACTTTTTCTACGGCTTATTAAAAGTGCCTACACAGTCAACATTTGAATTCTAGTGGGAAACTGTCAGGGAAGCCAGCATATAAGCTGTTTTGCTTTTCAAAAAGAAAATCACTTTCTAGTATTTTTCATATTTTACTGGATTCACTTCCTGGAACTTTGAGATCTTAACAATATCGTATTTTGTCAAGAACTTTCTCTAGACTGAAATGTTTGATTCCGTGAAGACGCATTACTCTTGTGACTGCGGAGCCTCAGTCCAGATCGACCAGGAGCGCTTCCCAGAGTCCAAACTTTGAGACCTGCAAATAAATTTGCCGCTTTAAGAAGTTCAGCTCATCTAACTGGCCTATGTGGTAACGAAAAAGTAATTAAGGAGCATTTTCTTCCTTTGAAGTCAAGAAAATAATTACCATTTGATAACTTATAGGATATCTACTATGGTTTTTGTTGTTGTTGTTGTTTTGTTTTGTTTTTGTAGATAGGGTCTTGCTTTGTAGTTCAGGCTGGCCCTGAGCTGAGCCTCAAACTCACATCACAGCATCCTCCTACTGCTTCTGCTGGGATTACAGCCGTGAGCCACCACGCCCAGCACTGTGGTATGTGGTACTGATTACTGGTGGGCGTGAGTTTCCACGCCTAGCATTGTATGTGGTTACCGAGGGTCGAGTCTGGTCCTTGCGCTTGCAAGACAGGTGTCAGAACCACTGAGCTAAATCCCTGGCCCCAGAATATCTACTACTAAGCACTATATTGCCTGAGAGGGTATCGTCTTGTTACCTGCAGTTCCTTAGAAGGTCACACTGAACATGTTTGCTCTCCCTGTAATGATGTGATAACACTGTATTCTATTTGTGAGGATTCAGAGTTTAAGATTGTCCTGGAAACCCCACCTCCCAGGGACACAATGCTGAGGGTATGCTATGAATTTGGATATTTGAATGAAATGAAAGAATAGCTTTGTTCCAGCGACCCCCTTTAAAGCTCTGGAGGACCAAAAGTGGCTCTCAATACATGTTTATCTGACCTCCTTGCTCAAACAATTGTGATGAAGAATCTCCTAGCTCTTGATTTTCAAAAATCCCTTTTGTGCTATGATTTTTCAGTCTTATGAATATGCCATGAAACTTGAAAATATTAGAGGAATATTTCACATGCTAAAAAAGGTATATACAAGGGGGTGCTAAAGAATATCTTATACACATGAAAGGAGAAAATATCTTTGTAATAGTCAAAAAAGGTAAGAATTTGCAAAGAAAAAAAGCCTGCTAAATTAAGATTGGGTGCATTTCTTGTGGCTTAGGTGGAGATAGAGTTTGTTGTCAGCGAAAATTTGACACACCCTAAGACTGGCGTCTGTTACCTTTTAGCTTCTTTCACCTCCTCTTTTGAGTGAGATTTCCCCTGTGACCCTTCAGTTTTCTAAGAACCTCTCAGTTGTCTCTTCAAAAAGTACCACTGCAAGTTGTGAGGTACCACATAGTATATGCAAAGAATCACACAGTTTCTAAAATGGTGACAGGTGTCTGCAATCTTCATCATTGAGGCTAGCTTGCTGCTGAAGTTAAAATACAATATTGGGATTGATAAAGATTGAAAGAGATGGGGAAAAGAGACTGAGCTAGTTCATGTAACAGCTGCAACCATTCCCAAATGTTTTTCTGCATAATCATGCAAGAAATTTATCATGCATTTCCTATTAAATATTCATGCAACTTGGTCCATAGGAGGGCTGTGGTATTTATTAATTCCCTGGTGTTGGTAGATTTTGGTACATCTACTGCCAGCAATAAATGTGTTATGCCTAGCAAATTCAATTCTTGGTAGAAAATATTAGAATATAATACTAGCTTACAGGATATTGCAAACTTTAATTATGCCTAATTAAGACTACCTTGGAATAACCAACTAATTCTTTTTGCTTTTAAATGAAAGAAAGGGTCAGGGAGATGGCAAATGGATGCATAAGGCAAATATTTCACTATTAGTACCTGATCTTAGTGAAGGGTAATTCATTTCTGCCACAAGCTAGTAATTCTTACAAAAAGAAATTAGGTTTATCAGTTAGCAGCAAGTGAAATCATCTGCTTTTCCGTACAACAAAAGTTCTTAGCCTAATACTTTATTACTTGAAGGGGAAAGCACATAAACCTAATTATCAAAAATAGTCCTCCAAATTAGCACATGATAGGTCTCTCCTAGCTAGCATCTGCCAATATAAACTGATAAAAGTGAAAGCAAAGTTTGTCTCAGTTCATTAAGGCTATTATAATTAAATAGTGTAAACAGGATGATATAGAAATACTAATAGAAGCGTATTTCTCACATTTCTGCAAATCTGAAAAAAGACTTATTTTTGGATTGATAGATACAGCGTTTCTGTGTCCTTAAATGGTGGAATCTTCCTGAGGTCTCTTGGGTAAGGTCACAGATACCAGTCAGGAGGGCTCTGCTTCCATGAGGAAAACACAGATAGAAGTACAAGCATTGTCGGGACTACTCTAACTCTCCATTCTTACTAAAGAATGTAGAAGACACAATAATCACTAATGCTATCAAAGATTTGAACAATAAAATAACTTATGCTTGAGTTATTTTTATAAAACTTTTACCCAGCAATGTCAAAGTCCTATTTTTTTTTCAAATGCAAGTGAAACATTTGCCAACACAGTTGAATCCTGTGTTATATAGCAAGCTTTAATACATTTTAAACATTTAGCCATTCAAAATATCTTCTCAGCCATGATGGCATTAAGCTAAAAATTAATTAACTGGAAAGTCCCCTGCCTTTTGAAGATTAAACAATATACACCTAAGTGAAGTCACAAAGACAAGTCAGTATAGGATGATAAAGATGATACCACTCATGGACCTAAAGTACATAGTAGGAAAAAACACAGAAAGGGGATGCTCTAGGCTTTCATTTCAAGAAACTAGGAAAAGAACAGTGATCACAAATAAAATAAAGAAAGCAATAAAAAAGATAAGTGATTAAAAAAATAGAAAAGCAGCTTATGAAAAATGCACCCAAAGCTAAACTTTGGTTGTGTAAAAAGATTAATAAAATTGATAAGCCTGAGCCAGACTGTTTACATAAAAGAGAAGATTCAGATTATTAATGTCAAGGAAAATCAGGCTTCACTATAGAACATGAATATATTAAAAATACATCCAAGTTATTATGAACAACTTATATCAAAGAACTTGACAATGTAGAGGAAATCAACAAATTCCTTGAAAATAAAAAAACAAATTAAGAACTTCATTACTAAGAGCCATTTATTTTATCAAGAGACAGAAGCTGTTATTAGAAACCTTTCAAAAAAAAACCCTCTAGACCTAGGTTACTTCACTTTAGAATTATTCTTAACATAAGGTAGACATAGCAGCAACTTTTTCCTGCATAAACTCTCCAGGGTACAAAAAGAGAATATATTTTTCCCAATTTGTTTCATGGGACAGTATAAACCTGCTACTAGAGCCTAAAATAGTTTAAAAGAATAAGCCACTCTCTTTTAGGACTTTAGAAGCAACAATTCTAGATGCAAGTTAAGTCCAATAATATATAAAATGAATAGTTTAGTAGAACTAAACAAGAGTTTATTTCAAGAATATATAGTTAAAAAAAAAAGGGCCTGGGGATTTAGCTCAGTGGTTCTGGCACCTGTCTTGCAAGTGCAAGGGCCTGGGTTCAATATGCACCCCCCCACACACCAACCACACACAATACTGGGTGTGGAGACTCATGCCCAGCAGCAATCAGTACCACATACCACCATGTCAAGCGTGGTGGCTCATGCCTGTAATCCCAGCACTCGGCAGGCAGAGGCAGAAGAATTGCTGTAAATTCAAGGCTGAGCTCAGGGTCAGCCTGAACTACAAAGTGAGACCCTGTCTCAAGGAAAATAAACATAGATATACATATATACGTGTATGTGTATACATATATACACATATATACATATATGTGTATACATATATACATATATACATGTATGTGTGTATATATATGCATAGATATACATATATACGTGTATATATACATACATATATATATGTATATATATATATATATGTATATATATATACTGCTCAAAAGAAAGTGACCAAAAACATAACATACAGGCATTTCATAAAGGCAGACATTCAAACTGATATGCAAATTTAAACTATACTGATATTCATTTGGCCCAGATAAAGTTTTGGTGTAATTGAATGGCAAGATGTGTAAGATGTTGTAACTGTCTTGGAAAGCTGTTTGGCAGTATCTACTAAGACTGATTCAGCAGTTGTATTACTGCTTTTATATATCATAGAATGAGTATATCCACTCATCAAGATTATACAAAATTATTCTTCATTGTACACAATTCATAATAGCACCAAACTAGAAATAAACTAAATGTCTGTCAAAAGTAAGCTGAGTAAATAAGTTGTGATGTGTTTGTGAAATGACATGACATATAACAAAAATAAATGGATGTCACACACAAGAGTAAATCTCAGAAACAATGTTGAACTAAAGCAGCCGTTGGAGAGAAGAATGGCCAGTATACGAATTCATTTATGAAATCTCCAAAACGAGTAAAATGCTATGCAGTGTAAGAAATGTGAGAGCATGTGACTGGGACCATGCCGGAGTGAGGGTGATTTTCGGTTTCTTGATCTGTTGCTGAACATAGTGTGCATGTCACTCTGCACAGTTGATAATTGTACATTATTTTAGTATTTACTACTCTACAAAATTTACTTTTCAGAAACCATAAGGAACCTGTTAGACAAATTGTTGAATGTGTTCAACTAAAAAAGAATTCCTTTCATTGATTTGGAAAGATCTGCCAAGATGCAGAATAGGGAAGAAAGATAGTAAAATTTTTCCTTCTTTTGCCTGGACATCTTATGAATGCACAGATGACAGGAGATGTGGAAAACGTGAAGCAAGAGGGAGGATCCCAGAGAAGTGGAAAAATTTTTGGGGGGAAGAAAGTTTTGAGACCAAGGTTTTGGGCACAAAGTTAGGGCTCGGTGAGAAGACCTGTGACCAAGTGTCCCGTTCAGTGTTACGTGTTGGAGTAGGTGAAAGACGCAAAGCATCCTGGGGTGGGAGAAGTGCGCTCCCCCAGAGCCTCCATCCTAAAGCTGGTTAAAATCTCCACCATGTGGTGGATGATGGATGGGCAGATAATCTTCATTCAGATCTTAGCTTTGATTATCAGTTCATCTCTCAGGCACTTTATACTAGGGACTGGGTCTTCCTTGGAGATGGAGACCTAATTTCTTTGTTCTATTATTTTGGCTTTAAGACTCTAAAAAAAAAATCTAATTTCCTTTTTGAAAAAGAACAAATTTTCCTAACATTTAAGCATTAGTTGAATTTCATTACTAAAATTGTTTCCCTGAATTAGAGTTCTAATTTTTTTTTAATCCTAAAAATTCCTTCATGTATATAAGCTACAAAGTCTGAGTTTCTTGGTCATTTTAAACATTGTTTCTACTTATTTAAGCCTTCCAAAAGTCATTACTCAATTTTTATAGGAGCAAAGAGCATGAATACACAAATGCAATTTAACTGACTCTAATACTTGTGTTTATATGTTAGTAATATACACTTAAATGACCTGAATCACTGAATTAGAAGACTGTATTTAAAAATGTAACCAAAGATCAAAGGCAAATCTACACAAGAAAGTTTATGGCCTTTGCTTGTGAAAAAAATAAATCACCAACGATATTAGATTTTAAAATAAAATCCCTTCTACAATACTAGCAGAGGTATAGTGCAGTATAACGATATATACACCAATGTACCTCTCAGACAGTTTGTTAAATGAAGCAATAAACTGGTGCTTAATAATATACAATACAGCACTAAAATTTACCAGAAAGGTCCCTATGATAAAGAAGCACTGTTTTCAGGAGCTATAAGTAGTGCACTAACACCAGTTTATTAATCCTTGTGGTCTTCTAAAATGAGATCTGTGACAAACAAAATCTCCATGGACATTCCATGAGGAGAGAATGAGCAGCTCGTCAGGCTCCTGGACTCCGTGTGTGGCATTCTGAGTGGTAGATGGTTAAAGGTGAAAGAAACCTCAGGCAGAAGCTTCCAAGTGTCATCTGCACTTGGCACTGGCACCTTCTACGACACTGATAAGACAAAAACGTACTAGCAAGGACAGAAGACTGGGACTCACCTGAGTGAGTTTGGGGTTTGATTGAGATTCTCTCAGATCTGGGAACTCCATTATGTATTTTCTAAATTTCCACGAGGAATAATGATGTTCACTGAAGCCTGAGATCTGCAATCTGCTCCCTTAGAGGCCATTCAGTCAGTTCCTCCATTTTCATTTGATAGAATTGAGGTTCAAGGAGCAGAAAAGATGTTTGAAGATCACCCAGATACTGAGTGGTGAAGCTGGAGAAGATCCAAGTCTCCTTACTGCTTTTCCAGGCCAAGCTCTTCGACTATACCTTATTGCTTCTGAAGTCATTTGCTCCCTTGTTTAATGAATAATAGAAGTTCCCAAGAACCAGTTCTTTTCACTGAGGAAAGGGACCCCAGATAATTCAGAATATCTCTGAATTCATATTTCATTTGACTTTTAAAATACTACTAAAAGATAGACCAAAGTAAGCAGAAAATTAAAGCCAGTTCTTTAGAAAGTCATAAGGAAATTCTGCTTTTATTACTCTTGAAAGTATAGTTGAGATGCAAATAATTTCTCTCCAGTGATAAAAGATAATTCCAAAGGTACAGTTCATTAAACCATAGCACAGTAACTAATTTGTATACAACTGAGTGGTCTTAGTTGCTCATAGATTATCATAGTTGCTTTCTTATTGCTTAGATTCAATACCCAAAATGCACAAGTGAAGGAGGAAAGGTTTAATTTGGCTCACAGTTTGTAGAGGTTTCAAATCATAGTTGGCTGGCTCCAAGGTTGGGTAGGAGAGCAAAGGGTCATGGCAGAGGACAAGTACCTTCATGGCGTGGTAGCAAGAATGAGAGAGATCAAGAGAGGAGGGACAGAGATAAACCCCTGGAAGCTACACCCCAGAGACTCACCTCCTTCAACCAGATTTTATCTCTCAGCATCACATTTATCTATAAACTCTACTGATCAATATCATGGCCCCATGATCCAATCACCTCCCCAAATCCCCACTTTTCAGTGCATAAGCTTATGGGGGGCAGCTCATTGTAAACCATAACATCTTCCATTTAAATTTCATTTTTGTGTTTGCATACTGTGAACCGTTTTTCACCAAAATTCTCATTGGTTCAGAATTTTAAATGTTGAGGTAATCAATATAGTGGTTGACCTCTTTGACTTCTTTCTTCACTTTATCCTTGCTGTTTCAAGAAAGATTCAGTTGGGTAGGCTCTCACAGTAAAGGAAGTTCCATCACTATGGTAGATGGTGGGCAGCATTTTTGAACTTCTCACTGTTCCCTGTACTATTGCAAAGAAACTTGGTGAAATGGGGTCAACAGGGGCAAAACTGTGAAGGTGCTTTGTGTTTTGGAGTTCTTCACTGAAACAGCATACACTAGTACCCTTTAATGCATGTATATTAAATAACATGAAAAATGGCACTTATTTATTTAATCAATCAATCTGTCTACCTTAGAAACAAAAGACAGTGATACCTGATTCACCAACTTAATTTGTTCCATAATTCTGGGAAAGATGACTCCGATCCTGTTTATCATCTGCTATGAAATTTGCTAACAGAGGCAAAATTTTGCCAAATGCTTTTTCTCAGGAACCAAATTGTTTGAAAACCAATTTGTTCAAGTTGATGCAACACTATAGGTCTTTTGGCCATTATATGTGTCTTGTCTTGCACCTATAACCCCAGATCTTTGGGGCCTGAAGCAAGAGTACAGAAGCAAGTTCGAAGCCCAGGGATAAATAGGGTGTCAAGGCTGGTCAGCCTGAAATACAGTGAGATCTTGTCTCAAAAAATAAAATAAAATAAAATAAGTAAATCTTCTGAATCTCATTATTCAGAGGCAAAAACTGAGGCCAGAAGGGAAACTTATTTAACCCAGTTACTCATCTAATATGAAACACATAGAGCTCAGGTTTCTTTGACTCCCAAACCCAAGAGTTAATTAAAATTTCATCACCTGTCTCTGTATAAACTGAGGCAAGTTGTTTATCCTTCCTGAACTTCTGTTTCCTTATGATTCCAGTTTGGTGGCCATTATGAAAATCAGACACCACGTAAAAGAGCAAAAGCACTACCATAGTGCCTGACACATTGTCAGTGTCTAAAAATTAAAGCTAGCAGTCACCATGATAGCCATTGTTACCTTTTGGTACCTGCGTGTCCCTGTTCTGCTCACCTTCAGCTCAGACAGCTCCCAGCCGTCAAGGCTCCAAACCACACTGTTAGTGGGATTTAACCGTTGGGCTCCTATCTCCTGCCTTGGAGTATTACTCCTCAGCACTACTCAGCTTTTACCTGATGCTCGATTCCCAAAGATCTTGCTGAGATGCAGATCTTGACACAGAAAGAGCCAGGATTCTGTCTTCTAACAAGCCCTCCATACTGAGGTTGTTCTTGGGGCCTGCAGTGTCCTTGGCCTTCCAGCCAGCTTCAACTTTCCCACCGTCTGCGCCTTTGGCCTCTTCCCCAGTCTGGTCTCATTCACTCACAGTCTTTCTGTCACTGTGATAACAGAAGACAGTGGAGGTCAGTGATTTTTCCCAGGTAACAAACTGCATTTTAACCAGATCTTCCGACAGCACCAAGTTCACTTCTCTGTTGCCTCGAGGCACCTAATAGAGGGAAGATATGCGGAGAGATCGTAAGTAAGGTTGGAGCAGAAGTGTTTGGTTCTGACTAGTCACAAGGCCAAATGGGCATTTATTCTATGGATTTATTTATCAAGTAAAAAAATAATTCATCATAACCTCAAAATTCCTAAAACAAGCCAATAAATTATTTTCTTTTATGAGCCTATCTTTCATCTTTAAAGAAGGCTATGAGTTCCAGCGCAGTATTCTTGTAGAAAGTGTTGACTAAGTTTTTGTATGATGGAACTGTTAATAAGCAGTACTGAAGGTTTGGAAAACCAAATATTGACTGATCCCTGTAAAACAGTCTCACAATTGTCATATTCTTTTTCTCACAGACCAGCTGGGACCCTGCTGTGGCAAACCCCAGGCAAACTCTGCCCTGAGGGGAGGCAGTCATCAACATCAATTTTTCTCTGAATTTAGATAAAAATTTTCAGGTGTGGGGGGGAAACTATTGCCACACTGTTATTCATGTTATACCTCTTTTTAGAGAATATGGAGTCATAGAACTTATGTTTCTGGGCAAGGTGCTGAGGTCCTACGGAATTTTCAAGTCACGAAAATTGTCACTCGGTCACACTTTCTAAGTTATATTGACTGTCACACAGCAACACACATCACCTTAGTTGGAATTTTGTGTAAGACCATCATCATCACCATCATCCCTGGGAAGGGAGATGGGTTTCTTTCATTTATTACCCAATTGTGCCAATAGCAGTGCATGCTAGTTAGAAATGTTACATGTCAGGCAGAGGAGCGCATTTTAAACATTTAGGCTTAAGAAGAGCTGTCATTAAAAGCAGTTTGTTTGGGGCCTGAGTTTGATCCCCAGTACCATCAAACAAACAAACAACAATGACAAAAAAAAATGGGACTTTAGAAAACCTTAAGAATATTTTCAAATATGACTTAGAATTGCGACCTGGAGAATGGAAGATGCAACAGGTACACATAGGTCAAGCTGGTTACATTTCTAATATGTCTTGTGCATTACTCAAATTTGATGCTGGAGTCCAGTCCTGCTGGAATACTCAGAGCCACTTCCAGCCAGAAATGCTGAAGCTCTCCAGGCATTCATCTTTAGCAGCTTTGGTATGTCTCTGTCTCGAGTTCTGTCTCTACATTGCCGAGGCTGACTCATGCTTCTGGCATCCAGGGGAGCAACCTCTCTTCTGGGTAGTGTCATGTAACACATCTTTTTGGGAGAGTTGATTTGATTGGATTTGGCACTTATCACACTGAATTGTCCTTAGATTTCAACTCTTTCCTAATATTCACTGTGATGATCTGTGGTAGGTAGTTTTTAAATATTTGTTGAATGTTTAGGATCCAATACTTAAAATCTCTTGGGTCTTATCCTCCTGACTCTTGAGACAGATCCTACAAGTAACTGTTTGGCTTTATCTTTTTTTCTGAGTTTCTCTCATGCTAATTACTCAGTAGGACAGTCATATTCCAGGGCTGTTGATCTGTGCTGCCTCTTGCCTTCTCTGACATTGGCAGGATCCTAGCTGATCTCTACCAGCGTCAGTCCAGTCATTTATTGACAAACCAATCATGGACCATATGATCAACCATGTAACAGCTTGCAGGTTTCACCTACACTTGGAAGACAAAAACTACTTTTAACTCTTCAGAAACCTGTTGACTCAACTCTCAGTTTCGCCTTCTGCTACTCCCTCCCAATCCCCAAGAACATCTGCCTTACAGCTAGAGAACTCTGCCTCTTGTGACTTCATACATATTCACCAGACTGAGCTTCTACCACTAACAACTGCACCTCTCCTGAGTCTCTTCAGTCGGACACCAGAGGATGTGAATGATGCCTGTTTTGCTCTTCCTCCTCTGGGAATGACGGGTGGCTCCTGCAGAAAATCAGTGTAGCCAGATAAACTACACTGGAGCGAGAAATTGCTCGGATTTGGCAGAAAAGTAAGGTAGAGGTGGGAAGGGAATTAAAATCCAATGGAGTCTAACTGGACGATTTAGAATGTGCATGAGGGGGCCGGGTATGAAGCTCAGTGGTTCCGATGCCTGTCTTGCAAGTGCAAGGGCCTGGGTTCCATCCCCAGTAACCACATACAGTACTGGGCATGGAGACTCACCCCAGCAGCAACCAGTACCACATACCACAGTGCCGGGCGTGGTGGCTCACGCCTGTAATCCCAGCACTCGGGAGGCAGAGGCAGGAGGATTGCTGTGATGTGAGTTTGAGGCTGAGCTCAGGGCCAGCCTGAACTACAAAGTGAGACCTTGTCTCAAAAGACCTAAAAAAAAACAAAAAAGAATGTGCATGAGGCACAAAGGAAAGAAAGCCTCTACGACAGAAAAAGGGAACCGCAGCTATTAAAAGAGAATGACAAGGACAATTTGGGATAATCCCATGGGTGATATTAAAATACTGAATGAAATATAACATGTCTCAACCAAAGAACACAGACCCTGGTGTCAGGCTATCTGGGTACCTGTCAGCCTGGGGTATATTATGTGAAATTGAAGGGGTAGTAGATTAAATTGTAGAAGCTCAGAGGAGTCTTTGGCCTGAACCAGGTTTAAAATATACCAAATAAAATTCCCCTCTGGATTTCAGCCTCCCCTTTCCTTCCTCCTTCCCTTGAGACTTTGTGTCTATATGTCAGTGGCAGTTTAATCTTTTTCTACCTCCTGACAGCCCTTAGGTTGTCTTAAACTTACCTCCAGACTCCAAAGCACTCCATCGTGCTCATCCTCCGGGGTTTTTCATGACTTCGTAAGGGCCAGGCCAACTTTCTTCCATTCAGCAGGTAAAGAGTGATTTTATTTTCACAAATAAGAGACCACAGACTGCTCTGGATTTATGCAAATTCATTTTTTAACCTACCTGCCAAAGAATAGCGCTCAGAGATTAATTCTTAAGATGTTTTTCAGCTTTTGAAATTTGTGTTCCAGGGAGAATGTCTTTGATTTTTCTTTTTGGCAGATTTGATATTGACATCAAGATGGAAAGTTAATCGTTAATCTAGGCACTCAAAGGTGAGGATTTTTACTCACCCTGCCTTGAAAGGACAAACTTACTGCTTAAGGACTTAGCTCCAGATTAGTACCTTTTGATTCAAATTGAAAATACAGTAAATGTCAAATAACCAAATTGGTCACATGGGGGGGGGTCACTCATTACAGAGGACGCAGAGCTAGCATAGCAAATGGGATAATCTCTAGCCAAGGAAACATGAATACTAAATTCTAGTCTCACTTCTGCCATATGCTGCATGCTGGGAACTCAGGGTAAGAGACTTGGATTTTTCAAACTTCCTTCGGTTCCAGCTCTGATCAAGGAGAAATGCTACTTTGCTTTTACCCTACAGATGTGAAGGAGGTTTCTGTGGCTGAAATGCAGTGGCTTCTGTATCTGGCAGTCTCTCAGGCTGATTATGAGCTTTTATCCTTCTGTTTCAACTGGCTTAACGGATGTGAGGGGCATTGAGTGCTTGGCTGATTGTCATGCAAGGCAGTACCTCTTTGGTGGAGACAGACAGCAACCTCAGAATCCTTGGATCTTGACTCTGCTGTGAGATTTGCCAAGTGATGACACGAACACCCACTCAAAACGTCTGGGAAATGTCTGCCTTTTTAGCGTTTCCTTTGATTCATCTTCAGCCCACCCCCTGGCACTCATTTCCCGACTGACCTTGTTCCAGTCCTAGGAATGAGCTTCCTGGCCTTGATCCTGTGCTGGCAGAATCAGTCTTCTCCCCTAAATGTTCAAAACACCCCTCTTGGCCAGCATCTCTCTTAGGTGAGTGGGAAGAAGCAGGATGCACCCCTTAATGATCTAAGAATGCCTTTTGGCCTGGCTGTGGTTCCAGGTTATCTGAAAGGAATAATATGTTGGCTGACTAAGACATTTGCAGAGATAAGTTTAATGGATTTCTCATTGTTTTGAAAGATGTTCTTTGCAGGCAAAATTAACTTCATGAAAACATCTGCCTGTTCTCTGCTATAAACATTCCTAGGTTTTTTTCCTATTTTGAAGTATAAATCTTTGCTTTACCACATTGCTTTCTCAAGCTACTTCACCAATATAACCATCTTTCACTGCCAAATTCCTGTACAGGTAAAATATACTAGTTGTGTTAATTTCTTCATCACCTGTCCTCAGAGAAATCTGGTTTCCACTCCTGACAAATAACAAAAGTGATTTTCACTATATTTTTCTATCAGGCTCATCCACTTGCTCAGTTATTTCCTCATTAGATATCTCTGCCTAACTCTTATTAGCTTATTTTCTTAAAGATATGTGTGAAGCTCTGTCTTTGTAACACTGAATTCTCTCATCACCTTTTAAATTTTTCTTTCTCTCCTCTGTTGATGCATCTCTATCCTGTTGGCCATGAATTCAAGGCTTTGCTATTGACCCCACGCTCAACCATACCCGAAATTAACCATTTATCAAAATGGTGGTGACTCAGCCCAGACTCTGATCTCTTACTTAAAACCTGTTCCATGCGTCTAACTAGTCACTATTCTTTTGGAGAACCAATCTTCCTTTTTGAGTTCTCCATTCCAAGCAATAGACCAACTGAGTTTAAATCTTGGATTTCATCCCTTATTCACTGTGGAACGATGGGCGAATAATTCTACATGGCCTCAGTTTCTTTACCTAGAGAGTAGAATGATGACGGTAATAATAAAGTCTGTGTCGATAGACTTAACAAGTAATACATACATGGAATAAAAAGTTAATATTGTTATTTCTCATTATCTATAAATTTCTGTGTTCTCTTTAATTTTTACATTTAATACTTCACATGTCTTTCCTTCTTTAATAATCTTTTTTTTCCATCTCAGCTTCATTGCCACTACCACTTGAATAAATGCCTTCAGGACCTTAGAGCTAGAATGTTGGAATTTCTTCGCTGCATGTTGTATCACTTCTCAATTAACTGTCAGTGAATCTTTCAGATCCTTCAACCAAATAAGCAAGGTCCTGTTACTTAATGTATAACCTTCCACTGCAGTTGAGCCAATCAGTTTCTCTACGCTGAAAATGCTGTGTCATTTCTAACACTTGAGCATGTTATTTACATGGCAATACATGCCTTAGGGAAGAAAGGTCAGGGAGATATGACATGTAACCACTCTTTATCGTTCTTAGAAATATATTTTGACTGATTAATTTTAAAGGAATCCTTTTGAAATTTTGGAAACATGATTCAAAATTGTAGAGGACAAAATACTTGTACAAACTGAAAATACCCAGTTTGTATTAGCAGTTTTCTAGACTTATTAATGGGAGGTTCTGTTTAGGTGAACACTTACAGTGTATCAAATATTCTGTAATAAACACAACTAGCTTCAAGTTTTGTTTAGGTGCAAAGCAATCTCTCTTTTCAGTATCAAGACCGAAAAATATTATACAGCACATGTTACCTCTGCATCCTTTAAAAGGCTACATCCCGTGGGATCCATTGCCAATTCCACTGAATTACCATTTCAGTGGTAAATTAAACAACATATAATTAATGAACTCCAAATATGTGCATGACACTGTTTTAGCACTGTGGGGAACTTAAAAGAAATACAAACTGTGTTAGTGCATAGATTTGATTTGGAAATATTTTCAGCACTGTATATATTTATTTCTGAAAGAAATGTGTCAAAAAATTAAAAGTTAAAGGTGGCAAATATCGTTAAAAAAATTATAACATGAAATGGCAATGTATTGCTTTACACTTTCCTGAGTTTCCTTACCCAGAGGCAACACATTCTGGTCTTATGTGTTGTGAATTGCCTAACTCACTATTTCTAAGTAACATTTTTTGGTTTCTTGACTCTTATAAAATGAGAACTTAGCTCCCATTATTCCCAAACTTTTCTACTTCCTCCTTTTTTGTTTTTGTGGTGGTAGAGAACCCAGGGTCTCATGTACACTAAAGTGCTCCACTCTGAGCTACCTCTCATTACTTTTCTGTTTTAAAAGATGATTATATAGTACTTCTTAGTAAAGTAAATACTCAGGGATAATATTACCATATTTATATAAATAAATAGTTCATCATTTATTAATTAATGTCCTCAGATTTCAATTTCTATCTTGCTAACTTTCTGCTTAATTGTTAATTTCCTCATTTTGGACTTCAAAAATTCTCTAAATTTCTACTTCTAATTATAAAAATGTATAAAATCCTTTTCAGTCTACTTGAAAACATCAAATAATCTCTTGTTTCCCTCAACCACTTCTAATACAAGAAATTCTCTCTTGGAATTTTTGATTCTCGTATTCCAATCTGAAATGATAGTTCTTTATGTTTCCTAAACAGCTATCATGGGAAATTGTCCCACCTTCCTGTTGAGTGGAAACCCACATTTTCCTCTCTCTTGATTTATGCCCCCCCCGCCAATATCCTTTGTTAACTTCCTGGGAAAGAGTTCATAAGAATACCTTTTTTTGGAATGTTTCTTTCAGTTTCATATTTGAGTGATACATTAGTTTGGTATAGGACTCTAGTTTAGATATCATCTATTAAGTGTATTTATTTATTTATTTATAAAGTTGGTATTGGGGATTAATCTCAGTGCCTTCCCACTGACCTACATCCCAGCTTTTTCTTTTCAAAAGAGGTCTTGCTAAATTGCTAATTTGCTCAGACTGGGTTTACACTCGGCTATCCTCTTGCTTCATCCTCCCGGTGTACTGAGACTGCAGGTGGGAGTCACCATCCCTGGCTTGTTCAGTGAATTTTTTTGCAGTATTAAGGATCAAACTCAGGACCTTCCCTGGCAGCTGCAGTGCAAATGAGCTACATTCCTGGTCTTGTTCACTGAGTTTTAGGAAGTGTTGCTCACTTACATTTCAACTTTCAAGATTGTTCAGGCAATTTCAATAATTTGTTGATATCATTATTCTATTATTAACATTTCTTGTCTTTTCTTTGAATTTGTGACTTTTTAGCTTTTAAAACATATTAACTTTAGTTTTAATGATGGTTGGAGATAATTGCATGTATTCAACCTTCCATTTTTACCTTTGAATCTTCAGTGTCAAAATATTTTCTGAAATCCTCCACTATATCACTGTGTAGGGTTCATTTTATAACATAAATCATAGAGGAGACTTCAGGGATGACTGTGCACTAATTATTTTTGGACTATTAATTTCATGTGCTTTTTCTTCTTGCCTTGTGTTTGAAATTAATTGCCCCCATTTTGATGAAGGATATCTCTCTTCTCCATTTTAGGACTTTTATGATAAAGCTAATCATGCCATTGTTATCACTTGAAAATGTATCTGTCTCTATAATTGTTTTCCAACATATTAATTGTTATCATTTAAATAAATGAAACTATCTACATAATTGTACAATTCATGTGTGCATGTGGTGTGTGTGTGTGTGTGTGTGTGTGTGTATGTGTGTGCGCGCGTGTGCACATGAGTGCACACTGGTGCATTGTGGTCCTGGGAAATGAACGCAGGACTTTATGAATACTAAACAAGCACACCATTCGTGACTTAAATCCACATCCCCTACAGTTCAGTTTTTAAAATGAGAATTGAGTCGTGTCATATACTGGTACAAATTCTCAATGTTGAATGTGGTCATGATGTGTATATATAACATACCAATAAAGATTTGAATTTTTAAAAATATCCCTGAAAGTTGAAACCATCTTCACAATCTATTTTATCAACCCCCCAATCCATGTATCTATTATCAGAAATTTCCCATTTACCCCTCACTCTTGTCGCTACATGCATTAATCTATTATGTATCTCTCTCAGAATTTCATTTATGTGGAATCATAAATATGTAGACTATTGTTACTAATTTTTTTCATTTAATATATTTTAAAAATTCATAAATATGGTAGTAGTTATAAGTACTTTACTCATTTCTATTGTAAATTATTGTGTATTTTAAGCTTTCTGAAAACAAATCTCTTTTTCATATTTGTCCATCCAACCCCTATGGTAAAGTAGTGCCTATAGGCTGTTGGAACCTATTTATTAAATAGATAATTCATTCTAAGTTCATTTTCAAATCTACCTCAACAGTCCTACTTTGAAAAATTTTTTGACTGGAAAAAGTTCTTTATTTCAAATATGTTGAATGAAAAGCTGGACAAAAATTATTCCAAAGGTAGATCAATATTTTCTTTTAGTATTGGGGGCTGAACCCAATGCCTTTATTTCTTATTTTGAGGTGGGAACGAAGTATTGATAATTACTACAGCATGGACTTAAAACATTATATTAAGTGAAAGAAAATAATCACAAAGTGCTACATCTACACAAAGTGCTATGATACCATCTATATTAAATATCCTAAACAGGCAAATCTACAGAGATAGGATTAAAATTATAATCCTCCTGTCTCAGCCTCTCAAGTAGCTAGCATTTTAGATACAGACAACCATAAACTTCTAGATTATTGTTAATTTACACTCAATAGGAAAAACATATTAACCATCACCACCTTCTTTGTAACTCTGATCTTTATTAGAGTTTTATAGTCTGTATTCAGGCATTTAGACACTGATCAGGGAAAGATTAGAGCAAAAGCATGTTTTTAGCTTGGTTCTCAAGTTTTTTTGGTGAAAGAGGTGGCTTTAGTCACCAAACTAACAGAATCATTCAGGGTCAGAATTTAGTTCAGTGGTTCCAGCACCTACCTCAAAGATACGAGGTTCTGAGTTCAATCCTGGGCGCCAAAAATAAAAGAAAATAAATCAAATCAAATAATAATTCAGTTCTTGGAAAACTTAGTTATGCTCTGATTTAACACCATTATGATTTTCCCGAGGTGGCAAAAGTCTTCCTCTCGGTCTTTTAAATTTGTTTAAAACCCAGTGCAATCAAGTGAAGGCTGGGCCATTCGTCTTTCTCCCCGCGCTTTGTGGGGGGTCTTTCAGCGTATCTTTATGTATAATCAAAATTTAGGAAACAGAGAATTGTGCTAAGAATCTCAATTTGTTATTTTCTGGTTTACCTAAAACCTGGCTTTTTGAAAAGACCACACACAAACACAGACACACACACACACACACACACACACACACACACACACACACACACACACACACACACACACACACACACACACACACACACACACACACACACACACACACACACACACACACACACACACACAGACACACACACACACACACACACACACACACACACACACACACACACACACACACTGTTCAGGATGTCCTTCATCCTCAATATCTAATGATATTTTAGCAGCTTAACTTCAAGAAGGGATAGAATAAATGAACTCTTCTAACTTTCTGTGACTCTGAAGTATTTCATGTTCTCAGGTACACATGGAAGATGATGATACAACAGATATGAATTGATTAGATATGAAAAATTAAACTTACGTATGAACCACTCTCCATCTTTGTTTGGTAAAGTTATGATTTCAAAAACAAGGGTTTAATTTTAAAGTAGTTGAAGAACCTTGGATTATCCTTGAGCAAAAGTGGTATTATTCCTACATGGAAAAAAATCAGGGGTTTAATGTCCCTTGGAGTGGTGTTAATTGAAACATTTTTTTCTAACACATACACATGGTTGCATGCACATGGCATACACATTTACATACTTAGAACAAGTATTTTTTAAAATAAATGTTTTTGTTGTGAATTCATGGGCTATGAAAAAAGATTTAAATGCTTCCTTAGTGGAACTCAATCCAATGGTGCAAATACCCGACTTTATTCTTAGGTTTCTCCTTCAGGATAAGGACAGAGGAAAGAATTTGCCTATATTTCTCTACAAAATAGTGTTGCTAAATATGTTATGTCACTTAAATCAAAGCTCCACCTTGTAAAAATGACCCTGTGCCAAACAGAAGGTCTTCTTTTTGCTACAATTGAAGAGTGACTTATAAGCTCGGTAAGTATTATTTTCCTCGTTTGTTGTAAGGGTCTAATTTTTGGTTGACATTTCTGTAATAAATATAGCTGCTTGAGCCCTAACATTCTGATTTAGAAATCTGACTACATTAGAAGAAAATTAACCTTTTCAAAAAGCCACTGTTCTAAGGAATGATTTTAATCAAATGAGCTTTAAATGTTGTACCTGCATATACAATTTTTGGAGAGATTATAATTCCCCAGTGATCTACTTTTTAAAGAAGGAAAAAATCAAATGAATTATGGAAAAGGTAAATGTGAAAATTAAAAACAGGATGATAAATGAAGCTAAATTTTGTAGAAATAAGTGGCTTTTTTTAGTAACAGACTCAAATTAATAAAACTGATTTTAATATGAGTATTTGGCTATATTAAAAATATTAGGTTATTACAATCTGCAACAAATTAAATGTTCTCTGCTGGAGACCCATATGATACATTTATTTATTCATTTATTTCCTATTCAACAAATACTTATACTGTGCTAAACACACACATCAAGGAAAAACCTGGAAGCTCTGCAGAAAAATACCAGATTTATTCACAACAGACCACTGTTGTGACTACTGTAAAATACTAAGCACCCTGTATACATAGGGATCACTTGAATGAGAATCATAACACACTTGATTTTGAGGCTATAAACCTTCCCCCCTCAGTTTTCTTCATCACAAATAGCATCAGGATATCCAAGTCCCAATTTTAGCAGTTTGTGGAAAATTTCACCTCAGACATTCTTGGGGCTCTATCTCACTTTGAAGTCAGGATATTGGGTGAGTGATAGCGTGAACTGCTTATCCCCAAAAGATAGGTCAAAGCCCTTACCTGCAGTGTTACAGAATGTGGCTTACTTAGAAGTAGGTCATTGCAGATACAACTAGTTCAGATGACGTTATAATGGAATAACATGAGCTCTTAATCCAATATGACTGGAAACGAACTGTGACAGAGAGTGAGAATGCAGTAGTCATGTGACAGTGTGGGCAAAGATTGCAGCAATGGCTGTATAAAGCAAGAAATGCCAAGGATTACTGGTATCACATCAGATGGATCACATAAGGATAAGTTTCTTTCTCTACAGGATTCAGAGGGAACCTGGTCTTCCCGACCTAGATACCAGATTTCTAGTCTCAAGAACTACAAGACAACAAATGCCTGCTGTTCTAAAACACATAGGTTTTGGTACTTTAAAATGGCAGGCCAAAGAAAGAAATTCAGTGCCTTCTGCCATGCACATTTCGCATGTTGGGTGGGGTAGCAGGGTGTCTGCTCTCTGGTCTTCTAGCTACACTTGTAATGCCAAGCAAGACACTTTTTTTGCATGTGCTCCCTTAAGCTGTGCCAGTTCTATAGCATGCTTTTATTTTACTTTTTTTCTTTGTGGAGTTAATTGGTGTATTTCAGATATACATTGTGATCACATTTAACAGTGAGAATTTGTATATGTACACGAAGTATTTTGATTCTCATTTTTCTTATTCCCCACTTGCCCTACAACCCGTCAACCCCTATATACATAAGCTTTGTTTCCATTTTTTTGTTTTTACAATCAAACTTTTTCTTTCCCTTTTCTACTTTCTTCTTACCCCCTTTTTCTTTTGCCTTGAACATTTTCTCTCTATTTCACAATAACCATCATACATTCTGGACCTCAGTTATAATTTCAATTTCTCATACTAGAGAAACAATATGGTATTTACATATTTGTGTTCTATTTATTTCACTTATGAATATGGCCTTAAGGAACACCCATTTAAGTATAAGTGGCTCTAATTTATCATTCTTTGGGTGAGTAATGCTCTTATTTTATGAAAAATCTCTTACATCTTCTCTATCCATTCTCTTGTCAATGGGCATTTGGGTTGTTTCCAAAATATAGGTATACACTCAGGGATTATAAAATGGGTACACACATATGTCATGGTGGCATGATGCATTAAATTGTTTTATGTATATACATGTCAGGGAAATAGCATAGTCAAATGGGATCTCTAATACTAATTTTCTGAGGAATCTTCAGACAGACTTCCACAGTGGTTGCACTTGTGTACATTCCCACAATCAGTGGAATAGGTCCCTTTCATTCCATAGCCCCACCAACATTTGTTGGTAATTGATTTCATTATAGAAGCCACTTTTTCTGGATTGAGATAAAGTCTCAGTGTTGTTTTCCTCTGTATCTCCCGAATGACCTGCGATGTTGAATATTTTTTCATGTTTCTTAATTGTCTTGACTTCTTCATCTGAAAATGTCTGTTATTTCAGATGCCCATTTTTGAACTGAGTAATTAAATTTGGAGGTCTGATTTTTTTTTAAAGTTCTTTATATATTGTAGATGGTAGTCTTTGTCTGAGGAACAGCTGGTATTTTCCCCCAAAATTATAGGTTGTCTTTTCACTCTGTTGGTGGTTTTTCTTGCTGTGCAGAAGCTTTTTAGTAAGATGAGATCCAGTTGATTCTTGCTGCTAGTTTCTATGCTGTGGAGGTTTTGTTCATAAGTCTTTCCCTAGGCCATTGTCTCAGAGTTCTACCTAACCTATCATCCAGAAGGTTTAGAATTTCTGTTTTAATATTTAGGTCTCTAATCCTCTTTGATTTACTTTACTGCATAGTGAAAGACACAGATCTAGCTTTAATCTTTGACAGGTTGAAACCTAGTTTTTCCAATACCATTTATTAAAGAGGCTATTTTTCCTTAATTAAGAATGTTAAGCAACTTTGTAAAAAATGAGATGACTTAGTATGACTTGATTTGTTTCTGTAACTTCTAGTTTGTTCATTTGATTCTTGAATATTTTTCTTTTCCAGTACCATGCTGCTTTTCTCACAGTGGCTTTGTGGTATAGTTTCAATATGGAGATTGTGATACCCTCCATCATCTTTGTTGACTAGAGTTGCTTTTGCTGTTCTAGCTGTCTTCTGGTTCCAGATGAATTTTTGTATTATTTTCTCTAGTTCTGTGAAGTATGCTGTTGGAATTTCACTTGGAATTTCATTGATCTATGTAGCAGTTTTTGGAGTATGGGCATTTGGACAATATTAGTTCTTCTTACCTCAGAACAAGGGATATCTTTCCATCTTCTTTAATTTCCTTTTTTTCAGAGTGCTGTATTTTTCAGAGAAGAGGTCTTTTACTTCCTTTGTCAGATTGATTCCTAGATATTTCATTGTTTGGATGTTACTATGAAAGGAATTGATTTCCCAGTTTCTCTCTCAGTGAGTCTGTTGTTTTTGTATACAGTGGCTCTTGAGTTTTGAGTGTTAACCTTGTATCCCGCTGTGTTATTAAAGCGGGCAGTTGAGTTTAGCAGTATTTTGGCTGAATTTTTGGGATCTTCTATGTAAAGTATTGTGTCATCAGCAAATAATAAAAACTTAACTTTTTCCTTTCCTATCTTTATTCCTTTTATTTCTTTCTCTTGTCTAATTGCTGTGGCTAATATTTCCACACATATACGGAACTGGAGTGCTGATAGTGTGCATCTTTATCTTGTGCCTGATCTTAGCATGAAAGGTTTTAGTTTTTGAACATTTAGTATGATGCTGGCTGTTGGCATTTCATAAACAGCTTTTATCAGATTGAGATAAAGACCATCAAGTCCAATTTTCTGTAGCTTTGAATCATGAGTAGGTGTTAGATTTTATCAAGCTTTTTCTGCTTCTACTGAGATCATCATATGGGTTTTTTGTCCTTTAGTTTGTTAACATAGTGTATTATATTTATTGATATACATATGTTGAACCAGACTTGCATCCCTGGGATGAATCCAACTTTATCAGGATGTATAATCTCCTTGATGATCCTCTGTATTCTGTTCATTAGTATCTTAATGAGGATTTTTGTATCTATGGTCATTATGGAGATTGTCCTGTAGTTCTCTTCTTTGGTTGGGTCTTTCTCTTCTTTTGGAATCAGTGTAAATAATTGCTTCCACGAATGAATTTGGGAGTCTTACTTCCCCTTTGATTTCACTGAGGAGTTTGAGAAATTGTGACATTAGCTCTTCTCTAAATATTTTGTAGGATTCAGCAATAAAGCCTTCAGGACCAGGACTTTTTTGTTGGTAGGTTTTCAATTACATTTTCAATTTCACTGATTGATACTGGGGTGTTTAACATTTTTATATCTTCTTCATTTAACTTTGGGAGTTCATATATGTCTAGGAATCTGTCCATTTCTTCTGTGTTTTCCATTTTATTGGAGAACAGATTCTTGAAGTAGATGTTTATTATCTGAATTTCTGCTAGACCTGTATGATTTCACCCTTTTCATTCCTTATTGCATAGATTTGAGCCTTTTCTTTCCTATTTTGATAAAGTGGATAAGTGTTTGCTAACTTTGTTCAGTCTCTTAAAGAACCAATCTTCAATTTGTGAGTTTTTGTATTATTCTCTTAGTGTATATTGAATTAATTTCTACTCTGATCCTTAAAATTTCTCCCCTGTATGAACTTTGGTTTTGTCTCACTCTTCTTTTTTGGAGGGGAGTACTTGAGGTTTAGATTTAAAAAAAAAAAAAAAAAATCTGAGTTCACTCTATTTTCCTAGTATGAGCGTTCACTGCTGTGAATTTACCTTGTAGAACTATGTCATTCTGTCCCATAGATCTCTGTATATTTTACTGGCATTATTATTTAAATGTAGAAACTGTTTAATTTCTTCTTTAACTTCTTTCTGGTCCATGGATTATTCAGGAGAATATTTTTCAATTGTCATGTGTTTGTGAAATTCTTTGAATTTCTTTTGCTATTGATATCAAATTTTAAAACATTGTGATCATACAGAATACAGGAGATAACTTTAGTTCCTTTGCATTTACTTAAACATATCTATGAACTAACATGTGGTCTGTTTTGGAGAATGACCTGTGTGCAGCTGAGAAGAATGTATATTTTGATTTTGTGCTGTGAAATACTCTGTAGATATCTGTTAAGTCCATTTATTCAAAAGTTTGGTTTAGTCTAGTACTTCACTATTAATTTTTTGGGGTCCTCTTTAATCTGCCTATTTGCAACAGTGGGATATTGAGATCCCCTAGTACTACTGTATTACTGCTTATCTGGCTATTCATGTCCATTAATACTTGTTTTATATAATTGGGTGTGCTATAGTTTGGTGCATACATATTTATGAATGTCATCTCTTCCTCTTGTATTGTTCCCTGTATGCAGTGCCATTCTTTGTCTCTCTAAATTAGTTTTGGTTTAAAATTTACTTTGTCTGCAAGTAAGATAGCCACTCCTGCTTTTTTGCAGTTTCCTATAGCATGAAGAATTGTTTCCCATTCTATTGATGTCAGTCTATGAATTTCTTTCTGAATTAGGTGTGTTTTTTGTACACGGAATGTTATTAACACATCTTTTCAGCCTGTGTCTTTTAATTGGTTCATTGAGACCATCAACATTAGTGATTATAAGTGATATGTACTGATTTACCCCTGTCATGATGTTTTCCTCTTCTAGGCTCTTTTGTTCTTTGTTTTACTCTTTTTTATTCAGTTTCTTGCCTTGCCCAGTGAGTTCACTCTACTTGGTCTCTGCTTTTGGGAATAAAGCTTTGAGGGAACATTGTCCTTTTCTAGGATGTTGTTTAAAATTTTTTGGAGTGCAAGTTTGGTTTTCATGAACTTTCTTTGGTGTTCTTTGTCACAGAAGTATCTTATTTCCCCATTGATTTTTGAAAGATCATTTTTCAGGATACATCAATCAAGCTTGGAATTGTTTTGTTTTAGGACCTGAAATACTTCACTCCAAACTTTCCTTGACTTGAATGTTTATGTTGAAAAGTCTGTTGTGATTCTGATGGGCTTTCTTTTGTTTGTCATTTGTTTCTTTTCTCTAACTGCTTTCAATATTCTCTGCTTCTGTTGAGTTTCTGGAATATTGATTATTATATGCTTCGATGTAGTTTTTTTAGATAATTGAGTCATGTGTGCATCAATTATCTGTAAGTCAAATTCTTTTCCTTTTCCTGTGAAGTTTTCTGCCATCACATTTGTGAACTTTTTTGTCTTTTGCTCTGTCTATCCTGTTTTTTCCCTGACTCTAGTCAGTCATATGTTATTCTTTTTTGTATCATTTATCAGCTTCTGAATTGATTTCTCCTGGTCCTTTTCTGTTTTCCATAAATTATTCCTTTCGGGCCGGGGAGTTAGCTCAGTGGTTCCGGCGCCTGTCTCACAGGCGCAAGGGCCCGGGTTCGATTCCCCGGTAACCACATACAATACTGGGTGTGGCTCTCCACACCCAGCAGCAACCAGTACCACATACCACAGTGCCGGGCGTGGTGGCTCACGCCTGTAATCCCAGCACTCGGGAGGCAGAGGCAGGAGGATTGTGATGTGAGTTTGAGGCTGAGCTCGGGGCCAGCCTGAACCACAAAGCGAGACCCTGTCTCAAAAAACCTAAAAAAAAAAAAAAAAAAAAAAAAAAAATTATTCCTTTCGCGGTCACTGGCTGCAATCCTATCTTCTATGTCTGATATTCTGTCTTCACATTCATTGATCTTTCTCTGCAAACTCTCTTTGGACTTTTAATCTCCTGGAAATCTGTTTGAAGCTGTTTAACAGATTGCATTACTTTCATAAACTAAGATATTTTCATGTTCCTGATCTCTTCTTAATTTTTCACTATGCACACTATCTCTGTTGATTTCTGACAAATAATTTCTGATTTTGTCATCTCTAGATCATCTTTTGATACAAGTTGAAAAAGTTCTTTGTTTGAGTTTTAGTTTGCTCCATTTCACTTTTCCCTGGATCCCCCTATGGTGAAGATCTGGATATCTGGGTTTTTAAATGTTTTCTTATTCCTAATTGTTGTTGCTGTTGATGATGATGTTTTTGGTTTAGTTCCTGGGATGTCGTCTAGACAATAGTTATTGCAAGAATCTTTCTTACTATATTTAGAACCCTTAGGAGATGGCTACTTTCTGGGTTTCCTCCTTGGGTCTGTACTGCCCCTAAAGCCGTCTCACTTCTAGCACACCATGAAAGAAGGTACTTAAACAGAACAGTCACATCAACTTACACAAAATAATGCAGTCAGTATCATTAATAGTATCAAATACAGCCCAGAAAATGACAATCTGTGGCAATCAATATTCTGATACCTTTAACATCATTAGCTAGATCTGTAACCGCATGTCAAAACTTATAAATAACCATAAATATGTTTACAATAGTGGAGTCAGTTTTTGGGAATAAAGCTTTGAGGGAACTGGGCAGTAAGAGATAGAAGGAAAGGGAGAGATTAGAAATAAGGTTCAAAGGCATATAAAGATCACATAATTCCTGAGAAACTGATAGAGGGTAGAAAACAAAAGAGGCAGAAGGGAAAAATACAAAACAGAATAGACTAACATCAAGAGGACAATTAGAAAACAAATTTACCTTCCTATATCACACAGAAGGAAGAGAGAATAGAGAGAGTAGGGAGGAACCATGACACAGAAACTTCAGCAAACTGGTAATGACAGGAGGAAAGGAGGGGAGGGAGGGACAAAAAAGAATGGAGTTACCCAGCAGCAACAGGGAAACAGGAGACTATTTTCACTCTCTTATAAAAATAAGAGCAATTGAAATAAGGAAAAAACCAAAATTGGACAGACTTGGGAAGAAGAAAGTAGAGATGAAGAATGAAAGAAAGAGCATCACACAGAAAAAGAAGAAAAAAGAAAACAAAAGAAAAACAAAGCCAAAAACAATACCAATGGGGTCCTTCATGGTATTAATCTGCTGTTGCCTATAGAAAGTGTTGGCAGCAGCATGCAGATCAGAATTGACTAGTCACAGGGAGACATCTGTACTCCACTGAGATTCAGTCTGGATTCTGGCTACAATGCCTGAGTTGAGCTCACTAAACTACAGGCTTGAACTCTGTAAGCTTCTACTAGGTATAAGCTACATTTCCCCTGAAGAGAGCCCAGAGACCTGGAGTTTGTATTCGTCTCATAAACTCACCAAATGCTGTAGTGCACTGGGTTTTTTCACTCTCCCAGTGAGGGCTTTTTAATATGGTAGACAGGAGCATGGTGGTACAGTGTGGAAGTCCAGAGGCTGGTGCTTTTGTCAAGCAAATGCTTCCAGCTCTTAACAAAAATTTTTATATCCCCCAGTGCCCTTGCCACTTAGATTTTAATCTCTTTACAATGCAGCTCCTGGAGGCTGATGTGCACATCCTCTGTCTGTTGGGGCAGGGGGCAGAACTTCCTTACTGACTGGTGCCAATCTTCCATCCGTCCTATGGAGGCCACTTTATACATGTTAATAACAGTTGCTGTTGCTGTCTAGGGTGCCCACTGCTGTGTTCTTCTAGTGCATTTCTCCGGGGAGTCTTTTGGGCCACCAGAAGTTACTCAGGTCTGCAGGTTCAGTAGCCATTCCCTCGCCAAGAGTCTGGATTCTGGGAGAATCTTTTTGGTGTCTCTCTCCTCTTTCTTAAAGTCTGTTTCTTCACTCTCCCTGTAGACTTCCATTGTTGTGTCAAAGCCTTCCTGGGTGTTAGGGATCCATTTCCCTCCTTATTTCCTCCTCAGGAATGCTATGTTCTGGCGTGAAAACATCAAATTTCAGAGAGGCTCCTTAATGTTCTGCTCACCATTCCATCTTCCTGGAAATCTTTCAAGGTGTATTTTAAAAGCTGGAACTCAGCCAACCTCTGATCTCTTCGCCCAGAATTTCCAGTCACTCTGACTGTATGGCTCTGACTCCTTAAGGTGATGTACAGGATCATCTATCCTTCCCTAAGCCAAGCAGGATTTTTAGCATTCTGGGGAGTAATCCTTTTTGTTCTGCTGCTTTTCCAGATTATCCTGTTCCTTCTTTCAAAATTTATACCTGCTTCTACCTTTTCTTCAAGTCAAATATATATATTCTCTTGAGGGATTACAATTTTCCATTCCTGACCAATGAAGCCACCAATAATGGATAGCCAGATATAGTAGACTGAGGAAGGAAAAACTCACAAAATATATGTGGGAGGTAGGCAAGATGGTGTATATCTGTAATTCTGGCTACTAGGGAAGCTGAGGAAGGGTGACAAGTTCAAAGCTAGTCTCTCTCTTTCTCTCATAACAAGGTTATGTTTAATTTTTCAGTGGGTTTTTAAACTCTCCAAATCCTGAGAATTAATTAAATTTAGCAAGCTAGGGATACACAGAGAGAACAAGGAGTCTGATGCAGTGCTTTGGAAATGCATTAATTGGTCTTTCCAAGATTCTATTTTAGGATTTTTTTTTCACTAATAATTGGCTGACTCAAGTGTATGCATAAAATACAGATTACCAGCTGATGAGCATATTGATTTTTCAGACAGGTAAAAGACAAAGACAAGACAAAGACAAATGAAGAATTAGTTATTTTGGCATTTTAAATTAGTAATTTCCAAGCTAGCTTAGAATAAGAGTTCAATGATTTCTTTAAAAATATATACTCGGACTTTGGTCCTGGACATTGCCATCTGGAGAAGGGTCAGACAATCTGTGCTTTTCTTTGAGCATTTCTGGGTGATTTTGGCCATTTTGGAAGGGCACTAATATAAAAGATAAAATTAATTTAGTAATATAAGCAATAATTTTTTAAAAATATATAAATACATATAAATATATATATATTTATATATAAATATATATATATTTCACATATACTTGAGTGTCTTCTATCATCTAAATAACTTCTGCCTTAGAAAAACTAATTCAATATATCCACAATTGGAATTTGAAAGTAATTTATTAGCTTCTTGTATATAAATCTTTACTATTGTTCCATTAGATTGGTAGGAAGATTGAATGAGAAACTGAGACTTTTCTAAAAGTGAAAATGAAAGTCAATAACCAGGATATTTCTAAATATTCCTTAGCTGAATAAGTTTAGCTACGCCCTTCCCTTTTTTATTCTAGGTCTTTAGTAGCTACTTGCTACTAAAAAGGACTCATTCTTGATAGACAGCTGTTTTTAAAACACCTGTCCAGTACAAGAATTTCACATACATCAGCAGTACTGCAGGCGGGCACATGGAGATGCGAATGTAGGAAGGTGTACCTGTCATTCTTGGCTGAGATATGACATGGCTGCGATGATTACCAGAAAGAGAAGGAAGTTCAGGTGGACTGTATAACTGCCCGTGCCCGGTAGTCAGAAGAGTTGATCTGGGAGATTTAGGAAGACATAAAATACTGTCACTCCAGGTACTAAAATTCACTGGCTACTTCAATTAAAATAGTATATACATATTAAAAACACTAATTAAAATAATATATACATATTAAAAACAAAAACACTGGTTAATTGTGTGACAAAAAGAAATCTTTGCTTGTTAAAGCCCAGCCTAGAATGTACAAGTGCTGGTGGGAAAGGAAAGGAATGCTCACAAAGTAACTAGCTGGAGCTTATCTCTTCCCCAGAAGTTGTGGTACTGAGGATTGTTTGTGTAAGAAGCAGTAAAACCTGGCAGGCCAGAGCTTGCTCAACTGCTGGCATATGTTGTCCATGCAACTCGCAGGCTGGCTCTGTGCCCCCTTGAGGGCCAGAGCAGCTACAGGCTGAAAGGCTAGGGTCAGGGTGGCAGGGAACAAAGTCAACTTTAACAAAAACATCACTTTGGGTCTCAGCACCACCTTCTTTTCTCCCAGTTGCTGGCGCAGTGCGATGCAGTTTGTGTGTGCCCATATAACTTTGAGGAGACATCAGCAGGGTAGTTTGGATGGCTTTGTTTGCTCTATGGTCTATTTTTCAATACATGTTTTTCTGGCAGCTTCTTTGCTTTGTTTGACTTTCCTACTTTGATTTAAATCTGTGTCACTGTTTTTCATTGGCTACTTTGATGCGATTCAGGAGTAATCATAAAGTGAGAAGAACAGCCAAGGCCTTTTCTGAAAAATGTCTCCAAGGAAGTATTTCTGAGAAGATCTGGCAAAATAATTCACCACAAGTATTGTTCTTCTCCATGTGAATACTTCAGGGATGACTGGATTCTGGTTTGTTATGAAGTATATTTGTTTTCATTCAGTTCCTTAGTGTTTAGTCATAGCCTGATTCTAAAATAATTTGCTAAAAAAACAAAAATAGTCTCAATTTTCTCAGGAAAAGATTATTTTAGGCAAACTTATGTCACTCATTGTCAGTGTCATCTTTTGTGTAAATATGGGGCTGGTAGGGAGTTGGGGCAAGTTGACAGATTGCGTAGGCTGTGCACCGAACAATGAGAGGGCTCTTCATTTCTACTGTTGTCTTTGAGTTGTGACAAGGTGACTCACCCCGATACTTGGAAAATTTAATGTCACAGAGGGATTTCCAAAATTGGATTCATAGAAAAAGAAAACAGTCCTATAAGACTCAGAAAAATGAATTACTTTGGGAATGTATCTTCTTATATTAGAGTTGAATATTTCATGATGCTCAACTTTACCATCTCTCTGAGTATGTCTCAGAAAGAACAAAGTTGCCAGCCCTCTTTATCAGTCTCAGGCAGTAGCTACTTTCAACTATTTAGTTGTTCTTTAGGTGTTTCCTCAAAATTTTTCAGTTTCATATTGAGACTTCTTTGACTTGGTTTTCTTTTAAATATCATCTTTTGACTTCTTGTTTACCAGGAAAGGTGAGAAGTGGCTGTGAAACAGACTTTCCTCCTGCTCAGGCCCATCATGCTACATTAATTATTCCCCATTTTCAAGCCAGGTCAAAACTGTGCTGTACTGAATAAGATTTTTATTCACAGCTGAGTCATGAGGTATACTACTATGGTTCTTTTCCTGTTAGACTTGTTTCTTCCATGAATAATAGTCTGGTTTTGTTTACCTAGTAATCTATATACATATTACTTATTCATCTCTAACTCCCCATGAGAATCAAGATAATGTGTAATAGTATACGTGTATATACCAGTGTACTCCAGTTACTCTCAAGGCCTGGTCCCTATTCTAGTTTGGAAGTCATATATTCTCTTTACTTTCAAGTACTTGCTGCATTGTTTCCTAACTTCTAGTGTTGGTACTGAGTAATCCCATGTATTCTGATTTTGGCTCCTTTGTGACATTTTTTAAATCTCTATCTTTTTTGCAGCATTAAGGATCAAACTTAGGCCCATGCGCTTGCAAAGTAGGTGCAGTATCACTTGCGCTAAGTCTCTAGCTACATATTCTAAATCTCATAGATCCTTTTTTAGGACCAGGGTGTCTTGGGCTGGGTTTCTTCCTGCTTTCTGCATTGGTTCTTTTCCCTCTGAGCTTGATTTTTTGCTGTTTCTTGGTTCTGTGATTTCCCTGTTAGAGACTCTTCAGTTACTTAGTGGTCACTGGTTTCTGCTTGCACTGTAGCCTGCTCTGGGAGTGTGGCACTGAGAGGCACAGCTGCAGAACTTTCCTTGAGCAGGCCTGAAGTCTACAGGCAGATCTGACCCACTGCATGGTTCTGTTTGGCTCCAAGGGTAATTTTTATTTTACTAGATGTTGAAGAAAATTACCATAATGACATTTTGTGCCACAAGAAACTTCTTATATTTTTATTCCAATTATCTTTCTATAAAGAACAAAGAGAAGGAATCCTAGTAGCTGGGATTCCTGTGGGAAGGAAATTATTTGACATTCCTCTCAAAAGGGTTGTGTTCTTCATTAAGAAAGTTTCTGACTTTTATGTTGTACTGATGCCAACCAGGAGAGACCCCAGGTATCAAGACTACTAGGCAAACCAATTACATGTCCTCCACTCTGCATCCATTTGAATGCCTTGAAAGACAATTGTGGTGATAGGGCTGCTCTGGAAAGGGAAATGTGTACCTGGACTGTCATTCAACTGTACCTAGATTTGCAAGCCCAACATGTCGGTTAGAATGCAAGTACTAAAGTGTGTACTCTCTGGGGTTGAGCATTTTCAGCTGCACTGGAGGAGCTAAGTGATCCTGACTGAGGGGTCCAGGGCCATAAATTTCCAAGGAAGTGGCTTAGGAGGAGAGATTGAACAGTGACACATAAACTTTTACAACCTAAGCATTTTTAAAAAATTACTCTATATCTTGATAAGAAAATTTGGATTTCTGGCTTCCTGGTTAATATGAGGAATCAAAGTTTCCCAGAGATGAGATCTAGGGGCCAAGAAAGGTGTTGGAGGTTATCTTCCTATCCTCACAATCAGGTGTTTCCAAGGTAGCACTTGGATTCTGGGAAAAAGCTTTGAACCATGGCTCTGATGTCCCTAGAATTACAGGAAGGGAAGCAGAAAAATACAGAATATGAGAACGTTTTGTTGCTCAGCAGCTAAAATTGCTTAAATTTCCAAGACAGAAGCCATAAAATTATCCATCAACGCTCCTTGCACCTCACAATCCCAGGTCTCCTTACCACATTCGGCATCAACTCCAAGCTCCTGACCATGGCCTGGAAGGCGCCGCGTCTGCCTCTGCCAGCCTTCTCTATGGCTGGCCCCTTTCCTCACTTTGCCCCGCCCTTGTCTGCTCCCTGTGCTCCTTGAACAGACAGAGCCAGATTCCTTTCCAGTGTATCTGTTTTCTTTCCCTCTGACTCATGCACATTTCCTTATATCTACAGGTGACCTTTACCTTAATTCAGGTGTCTTTTCAAATGTCAGCATCCCACAGGTCCCCCATGACCCCTTTTTCTGATGTTGATCCCATCCATCACCTTTACTCTGATTCTTCAGGAGCTGGGATTTGGTCAGATCCAGGCCCACTTTCTCTCTGTTGTAAAGAATGGCCCATGAAATTTACAACCACAACCACCTCTGCCAATTGGTCTCTAACCATGTTTGACCAATGAAAAATATTACTCTTTAGAATAGGGGGAAACAGAGAGAACTCATATTTCTCCCTCTTTTTCTCTTTTGAGTGTCATCTCCTGAAATGACTTCCTCCTGTCCATGGTGCAAACATTTCTGCAAAGTGGCCGTAGTTTCTGGGTTTCAGTAACATTATTTCTTTCCTTTATTCTGCACGTAGCAAATTTCCAGGTTACCTGTTTTCTCTTTTAGCATTTCTAACATTGCTATAATAAGTTCCTCACATTAGATTCTGGAGTATGGCCTATAAAACTACTTATTTCCTGACTGGACTCTGATCTATCATGTTCTGTATTTTCCATGGCATGTATGACTACCTACTACATTATATCATCATTGGTCTGGTCATTTACTTTTTGACTCCCCCACTAGAATGTAACTTCTGCAAGAATATCAATAATAATGCCTGAGGGTTCTGAAAGACTTTTAAACCTAAAACAGTCATGCATTCCTATTTCCTTATCATTTTCCAGAAATGCAGAAAGAAGTGCTATCATGTGTTTTTTCTGGAGGACAGTGCAGATGATCACAGGTATTTAGCCAAGGGAGAGCCTTTGTGCAGTCTACTGCATAAACAGTCCTGATTGTTCTCTAAATTTCTCTCATATAGGTCCAGCTTCAAGGAGAGATGTCCAGGAGCACACTGAGATTAATGGGAACCAGATGTATGCAATGGAGGCACACTTTGCAGTATTTCTGAGCACCCAGCAGAAGGAACCTGCAGTGGGAATGAGACAGCAACTTTGTACTAAGCTGAGCAGGTGGAAACTCACCTAAAAAGTAATTAACATTTGATATGTGATACACTGTTATACATCTTGTCCTTAGCATTTTCTATTATTAACTTTAATGTGAATATATGAATATTTAAATATATAAAACTATATTAAACTACATATGTGAAAATACCAAGCTAAGACATACTATTTATGTTTTTGCAAGTTGAGCAATGTAATTTGTTCCTAAATTACTTATTTATTTCTAACAGAACAGAGTAACAGTATAAAGAAATGAACAGGTAAACATCAATTATAGGCTCATACCAGTGTGTGGAAGGAGTTTATACTTTGCTGAACATGGAAATGTAAAATGATTTCTTGTCTCCTCCCAGAGGTCTGTGTATATAATTTGCTCTTTTTCCTTGTCCTCCTCTTCCCCTTCATCACCATCATCTTCATCATCATCATCACCCTTTTCCGTCTTAGTATTCATATTCATCCTTGTCCCCATCTCCTTCTTTGTCTCCCTCTCCGTCTCCATACCATGTGTTAGCTTGGGTACAGTATGTCCTCCAAAAGCATCACTGTATTGAAGGGTTTTTTACTGATGGGGCTCTGGGAAATGATTGGATGATGATGATACTAACTTCATCATCAGTGTAATGAACTGATGAAATCATGGTTTGGTGGTGGTATTGGGAAATGATGAAAAAAGAGGTGTATTTTTCTTTTTAATATGCTATTTTTGATATAGAGACCTATAAACCTTGTCTTCTTGGAATGAAAGACTTTTATTTTTTAACTTGTGTCTTTTATCATCATATTTTCCCTCTATCTTTTAAACCCATATGATGTTAATAGTTGTTCTACTATTTAATTTTACATTTTCTGGTATTTTTTACATTACTGCAGATTGAATCTAGAGCCTTTGTACTGAGCTCTGTGTGCAGCTCTTTTATTTTATACTTTGAGGCAGTGTTTAGCCCTTTTACAAATTTCAGTATTGAAAGTATGCTCTTTGTATAAACCACAGAGTCCTTTTTAATATAAAAATAACAGCAAGCATTTCTTTTGAGATAAGGTCTCATTTTTTGTAGTTTAGACTGGCCCTAAACTCAGCCTTGGACTCATAGCATTCCTCTTGCCTCTGCCTCCCAAGTGCTGGGACTATAGACATGAACCACCATGCCTGGCACTGTGATATGTGGTTCTAATTGTTGGTGGGCATGACTCTCCATGCCCAGCACTGTTGTATGTGATTACTGGGGATGGAACCAGGGCCCTTGCACTTGCAAGGCAGGTTCTGGAACCCCTGAGCTGAATCCTCAGCCCAGTAGCAAGCATTTTTAAGTAAAACTATCTGGTTATATTGAGAGTTACATAAATATACTTAGCTTTTTTTAATTAATTTTTGTTAATATTACAATTTCTTCATTGTACCTTTATTGTTTCTTATACCAAAGTCTTGATGAATTTATTTTTATTTTTCAGTTTCCCTTGCTGATTTGTAATTTCTCTTAAATATTCCATGTCTAGCACTAGTATTTGCCATTCTTCCTTCTTGATTGGAGACATGATTTCCTATTGGATTGACTCTGTGTATCTGCTATTCAAACCTTACAGCTTTTGGTAAATTCATGAATGAGTGATAAGCCTTAAGGGGCAAGGTTTTCCTTCTTACTAATAAAGTTATAGGAGCTTGAGCCATTAATGCTAAACAGTTAGTGTTCTAATGGTAGAGTTCCTGGGAAAGTTCAGACCAGAAAGCACACATGAGAGATGTTGTCATTCCCTGGGTACTACACAGTGCCCAAGGTGAGCGTTGGGCAAAAACTGATTAAGAGGTATCTGTTTTACATGCAGTGGAGTCTGCATACAGCCTGCAGTGTGACTTGACAAGACCTTGGGGTCTGCTTAGGGAACAGTCTTTAGTTTAGTCTGGCCAGGTCAGAGACGATCTGTCAGGAATGGCATTGGAAAACAAAAGATTAGTCAATCCTTCCATGGGAGGGAACTTCGTAGATACCAGAAATAAGAATAAGCAGAATTTTATATCCATGTAGTAAAACCTGGTAACTTCATGCTTCTTCATGAGACATGACAGTTTGAATTCACAAACTGAAACCTAAAACTGTACCAGGATCCATGGAAAAAATGAATGGTTCAATTAGGAATCCAATCTCTGTTTACTCATGAAACACCCCTGTATTTTCTCCAGGTCTCTGAAATCAGCTTGCCTTGGGTCTGTAAATTTGGAGTTTCATTTCTCAGACTCTCACTCTCTTCTAATACATGAAGAGGTGGGATTGCGTGGAGGCTGCTGTCCAACAGTGCCTGTCTTTTTGGCTTGTTTCTTCCTCTTCTACTTCATCCTACCCTTTTTTGAATTTATGTTAGAAAGCTCACCTGTTGTGGAGCAGACAGAGGCTCTGAAAATATGCTGGGGGTCTCTTGAATCTTTCACTGATTTTTCATCTTCATATACATGAAAAGAAAACAACTGAAGACAAGTTAAAAGCCATTGAAAATCAGTAGGAAGATTAATTCCAATATCTAATGCACAGAACAGTTCTCTGTTAGAAACTGAAATAGAAAGATGCTTAGAAAATCTTAAATATTTAAAAATTATCCAACAAAATTCTAAATTATCAACAGTTCAAAGAAGAAATCACAATCATACATTAGAAAATATTTTAAGCTGGATGAAATGCAATACAAAATCTTTAGACTGCATCATTTTAGGAGGAAATTTGTGTCACTAAGAATTTATGTTAAAAAGGGAAAAATGCCTTAAATCTATGTTCCTGGCTTACACTTTAAGAAACTGGAAAAAGAAATGTAAATTAAACCCAAGCAGAAGGAATACAAAACTAAAGACAACTCCAAGATAGATATTTTATAAAGCAAAAGAACAAAACAGAAAAGTTATAAACCAGAAGTTGTAATTTTGAAAATGGAAATAATATTAGTAAACATCTAGTTTAGATTGGCTAGAAAAAAAAAAACAATACGTATTACCATTTTATTTTTAATTGAATAAATGAAACTATCATCAGTCTCACAGATATTAAAATGATAAGGGAATATTTTGAATAACTATGCCACTGACTTTTATACAATGGAATGCAAACAAATGTAATGAAAGACATAATAGCTAAGTTTATGTAAGGAGAAATAGATAACATGAATAATCCTACATCTATGAGTGAAGTAAAACTAGAAATTAAGTTTTTAAAAATCCTATTTCTATGCAACCTTCTAGAGAAAATAGATTAAGAAGGAATACTTCCCCCAAATAAGGCCAAGTTATACTGATACCAACCATAAAAGAGAAATAGTAACTATAGGCCAGTAATCATTATGAAAAGAGAAATAATAATTTTTGAAAAAAAATCAGTGAATCATGCTCAGCAATAAAAAGATGAAATCTTCATGACAAACTTCATTTCATCATAGAAGCACAAGATTGTTTTAACATTTGAAAGTTAATCAATGAAATTCACATCGATAGACATTTGATAAAACTTAACATTCATTCCCCTTGTTGAAAAAATTATCAAATTATGAAAATTGTCATCAAGTATCACATCCTCAATAAAATAAAGGGCATATACAAAACAAAAACAAACAGCAAAGCCCCACATTTTAAATCACAATTCATGGTAAGACACCAAACCATTTTCCCTCTGATCAGGAACAAGACAAAAACTTTCATCATGTTTTTCTAACATTGTACTGAAGACATTACCTAGTAAAAAATGGAGGAAGGGAAATAAAGAGAGAGAGAGAGAGGGAGAGGGAAGGGAAAGGGAAGAAGAGAGAGCAGGAGAGAAAGTCAATGAGAGAAATAAAAAAGCATACAAATGATAAAGACTGAAAATGCCATTTCCAGATAATACGACTATGTACAGGGCCAGAGACTTAGCTCAGTGTTTCTGGCGTCTGCCTGACAAACGTAAAGTCCTGAATTCAATACTCCACACCGCACACTACAATGCCAGGCACGGTGGCTCAGGCCTGTCATCCCAGCACTCAAGAGGCAGAGGCAGGAGGACTGCTGTGAGTTCAAGGCTAGCCTGTGCTACATAGTGAGTTTGGGGCCAGCCTGAGCTACAAAGTGAGACCTTGTCTCAAAAAAAAAAAAAAAACCCCAAAAACAAAAAACACAACAGGACTATGTATATATAAAACTAAAAAGTGAAATTAACAATGACTATAAAGCCCTACACAAAAAATCAAATATATTTCCATGCTACCATCAAAAAATTAGAAATGAAAATTAAAATATCATTTACAAGAGCACTAAAATATGAAATAGTTTAGACTAGAGTTTTAGAAATACCAAAACTCTGTACAATAATGTGCATAAAACATTGCTGAAAAAAACATAAAAACACCTAATAATGGCAAAGAGAGAAGTCTATATTATTAAGAAATCAATTTTCCCGAATTGACCTATAATTCATCATAATAACAAAATCAGCACTATTTATGAAATTGACTAGTAAATTATGAGTGTATATGAAATAAAGAGGTGTGAGAATAGTCAACAGGATTTTTAAAATTAAAGAAATTTAAGGATTTACACAATTTGATTTAATACAAATCACACAGCTAAAGTCATTAGGCAGCATAATTTAGTATAAAGGTAGATACATACATCAGTTGAAAGTTCAGAAATAGACACATGGAAATGATCATTTGATTTTTGACAAAGGTGTCAAAGTACATCAGGAAGGAATGTAATGTTTTAAAAAATGGGTATCTTTGTATAAAAACAAAGTCCAACACTTATCTCACATTATTCATAAAAATGAATTCAAAATGGATTATAGACAGAGATGTAAAAGTGCTTTTACAAAAAATGTAAAAGAAGAAATCCTTGTGACTTTGGTTAGCAAACATTTGCGAGGGAACCAATAGCACAAACTATCAACTAGTACTTTGTTACATTGGATTTCATTAAGTAAAAAAAAAATTAGAATTTTTTACTCTTTAAAGTACATTACTAAGAAATAAAAAGCCAAGGAAATATTTGCAAACTATCTGTAATAATATGTTTTAAAATGTATAAGTATTTAAACTCAATAAGAATAAAAGAATCTGATACAGATTTATCATTGCTAATTTGAAAATATGGAGTCAGAAATAATTTGACATTTGCAACTTTTGAGGGACAACATGAGTCATAAGTGGAAAATTCCACTTTGACACTGAGTGTTACAGGTCATATTGAAATACAGAGGAACTAAAATGACCTGCAGGTTATGGGTACAGATATATATATATACTTTTGTTAAACTTGGGTTCCATTCCTTAGGTATCTCATTACTTAAAAGTGAATGTCCCAAATTTGAGAATACTCAGACTTAAACATGACTCTTTATATTTAGTGTCATGTTTGATAAGGTGAGTAGACACTTCATCAAAGAAGATATATAGATTGCAAATAAACACAAGAGAAGACAGTATGACTAGACATGTGAGAAAAGCAAACTACAACCTCACTTGCCACTGTATAACCACTAATATGCCTGTTTTAAAATACAGTATTTTTTAAAAATTGATTTTATTGGTACATTTTATATATATATTATGATCACATTCAACATAAGGTATTTGTACCAGTACATGACACATCTTGAGTCTCATTTTTTCCATTCTCTGCCCTCCCTGAATCCCCTGAAAAATACTTTATACACATGAAAAGGTGCAAATGGGAGTCTTATACTTTGCCAGGGTATTTTTAAAAAATGGAACAATACTTTGGAAAACAAGTTGGCAGTTTTTAATGGTGCTAAAAGTATATATCATATAACTTACCAATATAATTTCTGTTTATTAAGATAATGACAACATATTTTCACACAAAAACTTAGACTTTTTCATGGTAGCTTTATTCATAATAGCCCCAGACTAGAAATAACAAGTATGTTCATCAAATGGTTAAAGAAGTTAGGTTTATGTTTACTATGAGACATTACTTGCTACATGAAAGAATTAAAGATTGGTATTTACACTAGAAAGAATGATGCTCAAATATTTCTGCAAAGGGAAAAAAGAGCAAAAGTTACATAATCCTCTTTAAATGAAGATATGTAAAAGGCTAAACTATGGTGGCTGAAAGAAATTACTTATTTCCAGGGCTTAAGGTTGAGTGCTGGTACTGAGAATAAAGAAGATGAGGAACATTTTTGTGTGGGATGAAAATATTCTACATTATGTGATTACATGACCATATTTATGTCAAAATTCATTAAATTGTATACTTACATTTTTTTATGTAGATTATACCTCAATAAGGACAATATTTAGAAATTACCCTTAATCAATTTTTCTCCTTTTAAACTGACAGAACACCCAAAATTTGACAATTTGGTATATTAATATGGGTGATAAACAGGTACCTCTATTTTTGTGGGCATGCAACACTTCATTTTAGTACAAATTGCCATTTGATAGTTTTAGTCACAATTACAAATTCATGTGGCAGAAATTCTGTTTCTTGGAAGTTATACTAGTTAGCTAAAATTTTGGAAGATTTTATTTATATATTAAATATATGCACATTATATTTAATATAATATATACAATAATATATAATGTATAATATATTTTAAGTATAAATTCCACAAACAAAATAATGGTTGTAAAAGAAAATGATAAAAATGAAAATTAATAAAGTATGGATAACATAAATACATAAATAAGAGAAAAATATCCCTAGCAGAAGGAAATTTTTCTAATGAGAAAAGAAAGAACATGGTTACTAAATAAGGATTTGGATGAAGTTAATTATGATGCAAATTGATTAGGCACTTAATTACTGTTCTTTAATCTTTCAGACATGCATGAAAGATGAACAAATGATGTTTATAAAAGAAGTTATGAAAATTTTGAAGACACACTCATTAAAATGTATTAAAAGTATTCAATTCAGTGTAGCACTTAGTAGCTATAGATGACATTATTAAGATAATTACCATTTTTATTCAGGAAATAATTATAGAAAACCTACTGAAGTTATATCACTGTAACTACATGCCAACAAAATCCCTTGTTGATAAGGCTAAGAATTATTTTTAATTTTTTCTTTTTTCAGATGGAATCGTGTTACATTGTCCTCATCAGGGGAACACCTGGGAGCTCAGGATTAGATCTTCCTGCTGCTCAGAGAGTTCACCTGCTGGGAGGTAAGACCCCTGTGTCCATCCCTACAGGAATTTATGGATCCCTACTCCTGGAACAATCAGTTTAATATTTGGAAAATCATCTTCAACTTCAAAAGACATTACAGTTATTTCTTCTATTATCAATTCTGACTGTAACTCTGAATTATGTGTTCCTGTTAGTTCCACAGGACTTTGGATAATAGAACAAGGAGACTATATTGCAGTTGTTGCTCTTGCCTAAACCACAACTAATGTTAACCTTGAAGATTCTTGAGACGGTCCCCAAAGAAGTTCCCCTGCTGAAAATGATGAACCAGCCACACCTGAGCAACTCATCTCACCTGTGATGACCAACAAATACAAGATCTTGTGTCTGTAACTGTCTTTCCTACAGGATTATAGCTTATTTTTCTGAGGTTGCAGAAATGATGTACCCAAGGACAGATGCAGGTTTAGAGAAAGAAGGAAGAGTTTGAGTTGGATTTTTAAAAATAATGTGTCAAAGTAGAACAAGGGTAAATGTAACATGTTTGGACTGTACTCACAGAGAAAGATCAGACTTGGAAAATTTAAATACGAAAGTATTAGAGGACAGAAAAAATAAAGAAGAAAATGGACACAGTGTAGTTGGGGTACATGGGATGAAGGAAAGTGTTAGGACTAACTAGTGGCCCTGTAATGACTAGCACACTGTGGAGACCAAAGGGATGAAGAACTGAATCTACTAGATGTGGTCCTTAGAGGTTACCCAGTTACAGTAAAACAGGGAGGATAAGTTTGAAGGACTGCAAGGGAAAGAGAACTAGAGAGAAGTGGTAGTGACCCCATACTTCAAAAAGTATCAAAGCATCAGGGGGAAAATTTTAGCCAGAGTAGTTCCACCTGCTGTGTGTTTTGGGAAGCAATGGCAAAGAAGGAACCTTAAGAGGTATCATCCCACTTGGACGCCAAAAGCAAGAGCTAACATGTTCAGCTATATCAAAAAAATGATAATAAGTTTGAATGGATATTAACATTTTTATAATTGAATATATTTAAAAGAGCCACCTTTCAAAGAAAAGTGAAAGTGAAGAGCAATGTGTTTGTTAGCACCCTAGAAAAGAGGTCTCCATCTAGTACCCCACAGAATGGACGGAGCTCATGGAGATGTGTCATTTGGACAGCACAGTACTTTCAATTTTTCAGTTGAATGCCCCAGTCCCCATCACTCCCTGTTGCCCCACAGCCAGTTAACTTCCGGTTTCTTGCTTCCTGTTTCCACCTGGAGCCACATACATCTTTTCATTTGCTCCTCCCACTCCAATGTTGCTAATACAAGACCATCAAAAAGAATGAGAAACTTACAATAACCTGATAATTTCAGGCCATGGTATCCAAACTTTGCCTGAGTAGATTATGCTCTTTAGTACACTGGGCTCAGCGAATGTGACTCCTAATTGTTCCTCTCTGAAGGATGCGCTCATCTGAGCCCTCTCCCTGGCTGGTTCTCTCTCACACAAAGCTGACTGTGCTCTGAGTGCTCTCGCCCTCACTTTTGCTGTGTGCTGCTGCTTGTCTGACTGTTCCTTTTATCCAGTTCAGCTTAATTACCACACAAACCCCTCTGTTGAATTTTTAATTAGCAAGTTATCTGCCTTTGAACACTAGAAACCCTGGGCTCCTTCAGCATGTATTAGACAAGCTGAAATATGAAGTTAAAGAAAACAGAGTTTTAGCCAACAGAAACAAGTGATTCATTTCCTTGTGAAAACACATAAGGTTAATGTTACTCTGGTAACGATTTCAGAATAGCGTCTCCGCTCTCCCCTTTTAGAGCTTTTATGTGTTTCTCTTACAGGCTGTGTTCCTTGGTGACCTAATGGTGAACCAAGTCACTTGTGATTCATGAGAGACAAGAAAACTGTGTTTCATTTAGATAGCTCATCCTATGTACTTTTGACCAGGGCAAGACGTTTACTTTGCACAGAGAGGAACTGTAAGGAGACATAAAGAACTCTTGACCAAGTGCTGTTCCACAGTGTGTGGTCTTGCTGTGACTTTTATGCCACTGTGATCAGTCCTATTATGTTAGAATTCCAAGCGCCTGTTTTTCTAAACACAGCCGATTGAATTATAATGTGCAACTCGTGTGTGTCGCGGGGGGTGTGGGGGAAATGAAGATTTCAGAGACTCACTGCACAAGGCTGCAGATGTTTTTTTGGACTCACCTCATGAGAGGGAATTTCATAGAACTTAGGGTCAAAGTTTCAACTCAATCCACTCCAACTCTTGACAGCAAAAATTGAGCAGTGCAAAAATAGTTGCACTAACTCTCTTCCAGTGTTTAAGCTCTCCTAGGTACTGGAAAAGAAGTGAAAGCAGTCTTCAATTTATTAAACTCTTCCTGCTGATGTTAGTTAAAAATATGAACTGACTCAGATGATGGCTCCAGGATTTAAGTTTAGAAAATTTTTCTGAATAGCTTTAGGCTTTTATTGAAAAGGAAGAAAAGTTTTTAGCTATTGGAATGTAATGTCTGAAAGAGAAAATATCAGTTTTTTTCAATTATTTACTTTCTCATGAAAAATTGTCTTTCCTTTTTTTTCACTTTGGAGACCAAGGATACAACAGAGAAACAGGCTGAAGTGGCAGGACTGAGGTAGAATGACTTAATGACACTAAATAGTTAATGTCATAGTTATATGAAATGTCAGTTTATGAAATAAAGGGCTAGGAGGGGAAGGAAGGCTGAAAATAATAGCAAAAGGCATGCAAGCTGAAGGTAGAGGGTAGTTTTAGATTTAAGGAGAAAGTTCTGAGAATAATCATTATATATGATAATGACATATGGAAAGGGAAATAAAAGAGGATTTTAGGAGCTCCTGGGATTCATGTCTTCCTCAAAATGTTCAGGGACTACAAGAAAATGACTTCATTATTTACCCTTACACTCTTTCCTTTTAAGTATTTTCTGCTTCACAATATCAACTATACATACTACAACTCATTTACAACTTCATTTTCTCATACCAGAGAAAAGATGCGATATTTATACATCTGTGACCTGTTTATTTCACTTATGAGGACATCCGCAAGGTACATTCATTTGAGTATGAATGACTCAATTTTATCATTTATAATGGCAGAGTAATACTCCATTTTGTAAAAGAACCACATCTTCTGCCACGAGTGGAAAATGAATGTGAAAGAAAAAAAAATAAAAGATTGTGTATATAGGGGGCGGGGGGAGGCAGGACGGGGGAAGAGGGAAAAAGTGAGAATCAAGTCATGTCATATTCTGGTACAAACTCTTAATGTTGAATGTGATTATGATGTGTATTCATAATGTACCAGTAAAGATATTAAAAAGAAAAAAAAAGAAAATGACTTCATTTGTTTAGAAGTTAAATCCTCTTACAAAGGATGTGTCCTTATAGCCATAACACTGTCACACAGTGAGCTACACAGGTTGTGATATTTGTTATAAACAACAAAAATAATTGTCATTGAAAATAGCTCCATAGGGCCAGGGATATAGCTCAGTGGTTCCGGCGCCTGTCTTGCAAACACAAGAGCCCGGGTTCGATCCCCAGTAATCATATAACAATACTGGGAGTGGAGACTCACTCCAGCAGCAACCAGTACCACATACCACAGTGCCGGGTGTGGTGGCTCGTGCCTGTAATCCAAGCACTCGGGAGGCAGAGGCAGGAGGATCACTGTGAGTTTGAGGCTGAGCTCAGGGCCAGCCAAAACCGCAAAACGAGACCCTCTCTCTCAAAAAAAAAAAAAAAAAAAAAAAAAAAAGCTTCATAACTCTAAAATTTCCACTGGAAAGGTAGTCTCAAGTTGGGAGATGTGGTACAGAAATTTTTTATTTTATTTTATTTATTTGTGTAACGTTCGAGTATCGAGATAGGAAAAGTCACAACTAATTTAAGTTAAAATGCTCTCCCATCCATACTAAGCAATCCTGGCCCTGCTCAGCTTCTGAGATCAGAGGAGATCAGTGCATTCAGGGTGGTATTGATTGTACAAAAGGAAACAAAGCTTATGTATAGAGGGGGTGGGGAATCGTAGGGGGGCGGGAGAATGGGAAACAAATGATAATCAAGATTTGTCATGTACTGGTACAAACCTCGATGCTGAAGGTGAGCATCATGTACATATAAAAGCTACCAATAAAATCAATTAGAGAAATACTCTCCTGCCATGTTGTAACCATCCAGGCGATTCTGGTGTGAGTGGCCTTCCCTCCGATGGAGGTAAGTCAAAGACACTTGGAAATTCTAGCCACTATGATTTTTTCATGAATTTTATTTCTTTTTAATAAATAAAACTTCTTTCTTTTATATTTTCAACTATAGTTTATTTCTTTTTAACTCCATTTTGAGCATTTTAAAAAACAGTTCATCCCTTGGGGGCTGGGGATATAGCTCAGTGGTTCCGGCGCCTGTCTTACAAGCGCAAGGGCCCAGGGTCGATCCCCAGTAACCACGTAACAATACTGGGCATAGAGACTCACCCCAGCAGTAATCAGCACCACATACCACAATGCCGGGCGTGGTGGCTCAGGCCTGTAATCCCAGCACTGGGGAGGCAGAGGCAGGAGGATTGCTGTGATGTGATTTCGAGGTTGAGCTCAGGGTCAGCCTGAACTACAAAGCGAGACCCTGTCTCAAAAAACCTAAAAAAAACAAAAAACAAAAAAACCCCCATAAACAGTTCATCCAATAAATGCAGTGTGGTTTACCAAATTAGAATACAGAAATTATATAATTTTATAAATAATAATAATAATAAAAAACACTTTTCTTGTTTGAAATTAGCAACCTAAAATCTTTGCAAAATATTTTCAGTTTGCCAAGAAAATGGGACATATCTGCTGCACAGGGTGATGAAACTAGTTTTACATTTTCATAATCATGGTCCTCTAGCCTAAGTGCCTATGTGTCAGTTGTGCTCCTGTTCACATTTGGAACATACCTGTATAAGAATCAAACAGTTCATATGTTTCAAACTTGAAATACATTATATACAAAGATGTAATCGATCACGTGAGTGACAAAAAGAGACACTTGATCGTCAGCCTTAAAAATGGTGTTGCAGGGCCGGGGAGTTAGCTCAGTGGTTCTGGCGCCTGTCTTGCAAGTGCAAGGGCCCGGGTTCGATTCCCCGGTAACCACATACCATACTGGGCGTGGAGACTCACGCCCAGCAGCAACCAGTACCACATACCACAGTGCCGGGTGTGGTGGCTCACGCCTGTAATCCCAGCACTCGGGAGGCAGAGGCAGGAGGATTGCTGTGATGTGAGTTTGAGGCTGAGCTCAGGTCCAGCCTGAACCACAAAGCGAAACCCTGTCTCAAAAAGCCTAAAAAAAAAAAAAAAAAAAAAATGGTGTTGCATATTGGTTATGAAATATATTATTTCTATGGAGAAACAAAGGAACAAATGTTAGATTCCTAAAGTGTTCCTTGTCTAAAATGTTATTAAGTTTTATGAGAAGTCTTCCTTATTTAAATTTAGGAGAAAATTTTGGTGATTTTATTTTATAATAACCTCTGTGTATGTCTACACACTAGGTTGACTAAGAGTAGGAGCTCTTGAATCATGAACACCCCCCAAAAAACCTTGAGTAATCAAAAACACTTTAATTATAAAATATACATAGTTTATAATTTATCATTTTGAGTACAGTTTGGTATTACTGTGCAACCAATCAATCTCCTGAAATC
>PVIR01006265.1:0-67003 GCA_004026965.1 Petromus typicus | reverse complement strand
CAGAAGAAAAATAAATCAGCAAAAGGAAAATAATGCAGTGAGAAGAATAACTTGGTGCCTTTATATAATAACCCTCAACGTGAATTGTCTCCATTACCTAGCCAAAAGACATCAACTAGGAGAATGGATCAAGAAAAAGAATAAAATAGTATGCTACGTATGAGACACACATTTAACTAAAAAAGAAATCCTTAGACTAAAAATCAAAGGAAGGAAAACTATATTCAATGCAACAAGAACAAAAATAAGCAGAAATATAAAGTGGAATACTATTCAGATAGCAAGAAGGATAAATTTATAAGAAATGAGGTGCATCATGAGACCATACTAATAAATGAAATGATTCAGACATATAAACTGAAACATCCTATGGTTTCTTTTATATGAAAAACTCAAAGTATAAATAAACTAAAAAGCAAGATAAAAGTTAAATGAGAAGCAAGAATGTATTTCTTTTGCAGATGGTCGGGAGAACAAGAGATGGAGAGAGTGAGGAAGGAGGGGAAGGGTGTGAAAATCATCGTTTTATGAACATGTACCAATTCCTCATGGCTATTGTAATCATTATATACTGAAAACATACTTAGTAAAAGTTTTTAAAAGAGAAAATACAGGGCTAAAAATATCAAATTAAATTTCTAAAACAGTATGGTCTTATTCTATATTGTGGAAATGATAAAAAATATGAAAGTAAAATAAAAAAAAATTTAGACATGAAAGTTTTGAAAGTCTTACTTTATACTTTTCATGAGAAAGCTTCTAGAAAATAAGTTAACAGAAAAACAAAGAAATACATCAAGAAAATACAACACATGAATCAAAAAAAATTCAGTATCAGCATTAAGTAAATTCTCAAGCTATCAATGAAGAATTCCAGCATAGTGGTCAACTCACTTCCAGGACAATGGCTGTGCTGCAGGTTGAGAAGGCAGATAGTCCCAAACAGAAAAGAAGTTTGAGGAGTTTTAGAAGAGATGCTAAGTCTATTTCTATGCTAAAATTTTTTTACAGTGGCTAATTTCTAGACAATGGAAATATTTGCTCAGAGTTCTAGTAATTTATAGGTACAGTCATTGTGAAAAACTGCATAGAAGTTCCACATAGAACTCCTATACAATCTAGGAACTCCACTATTTGGTACATATCCATAGGAAATGAAAGCATTATATTAGAAAGATACCTACATATCTGAAGCACTCTTCATAACAGAGAAGACATGGAACCAACCAAAGTACTCACGGATGAATGAATGGATAAAAAATATAATACATATGTATATAGGGGGTGGTAGGGTGGGTAGGTCTATGGGAAAAAATGAGAATTAAGTTGTGTCTTATACTGGTACAAATCTCCATTGTGGAGTGCAATTATGATGTGTATATGTAATGTACCAGTAAAGAGTTCAATAAAAAATAATATACACCTACATACATGACACAGACACTCAGAGTAAATTAAATATTACTTAGCCATTTAAATCAATGAAATCCTGTCATTTACTGCAAAGTGGGTGGAAATGGAGAGCATCATGCCACCTGAAATAAGCAAAGCAGAGAATGACAAATATCATATGTATTTGTGGAAGCTAAAGAAGTTAATTGCATAGAAGATGATAAAATAGTGGTCACTGTATACTAAGAGAAAGAAGGAGAAAATATACAAGTTAGAAATAACAACCAAAATACAGCTAGAGAGGAGGATTTCTTTGTTCTATGGGACAATATAGCACAGCAGCATAGCTTGAACAAATTATGATATATTTCAAAACAGCTCGAAGATTCCAAAGTTTCCCAATATTTATAAATGATAAGTATTTGACATGAAAATACTAATTGCTTATGATTTGATCACTACATATTGTGTATACATGTGTACAGGTCAGGTTTCCTATTGCGAAGATTAAAGGTGTATGATTATTGAATTAGTCTAAAAAGAATTCCATCCTTTTAAGACTTGGAAGATTAGCAAGAAGATAAGTAATTCACTGCAGAAAAAAATGAAGAGAACATATAGAAAATAATTCACACTATTTTAAATTAAGAAGGATAACCTTAGCTAATAAAGGAGAAATTTATATCCTGTAACACTGGGCTAAATGAGAAAATGCTACGAGAATATGAGCTTCCTTGTAACACTGGTGAGAAGATCATGAAACCATTCGCCAGCATCTCTTTAAATGTTTCAAAAAGGTGTTCTTAGTTAAGGAGTTTCCTGTGGGTAATAAGTACCTCACGACAGCTTCAGCAGTTGAGATTTATTTTCTTACACAGCCAAAAACCAAATATGCAATAGTTTTAAACTGAATATAACCAACAGCTCAAAAACAATATAAAAGATCTCAATTGTTTTCCTTTCTGCTATTTCGTCCCCAATGTGCTGCATTTGCCCTATAGCTAAGCACCTTTACAGTCAAGCAATGACTCAGCCATTCCAAATATTTTTGGCGCCACAGGAAGAACACGAATAAAAATTTTAAAAAATTCTTAAATCATTCTAATAATTCTCCTGCTCATATTTCTTTATGCAAAATTAGTATTATAGTATACTGCAGCAATTGCCAATCAAAGGATTTGCATTTCCACAGTAAGCCAGTGAGGATTGGGGGATGCAATGTTTTTCTACTTAAGTGCATGTCCATGTAAGGAAAGGGAAGGTAGGAAGAGAATTGAGAGTGTGAATATTGATTGAACAGGTAGTCATGTTTCCTGGGGATCTCTTATTCTTGTTTCTAACCCCTGGCACTCTACCCCAGTTATCTAGCCTCTTTCACAGCTCACAGTATGGGAAACTGCACCACGTTCCCATTTGAGACATGACAGAGAGCCAAGGTTACATAACTGGTTGCTCGAATGTTCTAGCAATTTGATGGTTTAGGAACGAAAAATATTAGGAAATTAAAGATAGAGACTGAGTGAGTTCAAATCCCCACGATCCAAAATTCCTTGCATGACTTCTCATTTATCAGTGTGAACTTGTGTGTTTTTATCATCTCCAAATTACATACAGTCTTTCTGAAACATGCAGATAGTGTGGCTAAAATTAGTTGGGAAAAGAGGACTGCCAAGATTCCAGAACACATGGAACAGAATGATTTCCAAGATCCTACATGTGTATTTCTCATGAGAACTTGAGCAGGTTTTTGATAGGATTGTTTTAGGTAGGTAAGCTAGTTAGATATCTTGTAAGCACTTAGGCTGGTTATCTTAAAGCCCACAGAGAAGGAGCCAATATGGAGGACAGTCAAAGAGACCTCCACTAAAGGAATTACCAAAGAGAAAACTACTCCAACCTTGTGGGATAAACAGCAGTAACTGAAATTCTAAGTAGTTGCCTGTATTCCAGGGTGGAGGGCCAGGACCTTAACCCACCTCTCCTGGAAGACTCCTAACTAACAGTCTCTATATGTTTGTTATGTGACTTGATTTCTCATTGGATCCCCACTTAATCAATATTACCTAAGCAACTATACTTGTTCTAATCTTATTGCTTGATCATGGTTTTATCCATTTTGTGATTTCTCAGTGTGCCAATATTATCTAAGTGACTGTATTTGAAATGTTACTGGTTGACTGTAATTTTGTCCTACCTTAAACCCGCCAGACTTCATGGCTTTGTCCCCTAAAGGCCCCCTAGGAAGTGAGGTGAGTGAGTCTCCCACTTTCTCAGGTCCCCGTTCTTTTTTTTTTTTTTTTTTCTTTTAGGTTTCTTGAGACAGGGTCTCACTTTGTGGTTCAGGCTGGCCCTGAGCTCAGCCTCAAACTAACATCACAGCAGTCCTCCTGCCTCTGCCTCCCGAGTGCTGGGATTACAGGCATGAGCCACCATGCCCGGCACTATAGTATGTGGTACTGATTGCTACTGGGGTGAGTCTCCATGCCCATTATGGTATGTGGTTATTGGGAATCGAACCCGGGTCCTTGAGCTTTCAGGACAGGCACCGGAACCACTGACCTAATTCCAGGGCCCATCAGGTCCCCCTTCTGTCTCTCTTAGGCAGAAGCTTTCTTCTCAATAAAGTTCTTTCTACTCTTTAACTCCATCATTCCTGAAATTCATTCTTTGATTTTAGAGAATCCAAACCCACATTTCAGGTATCTAGTAGGTTGGGAGCTAGGCTTGCTCCCTTGTATCAGGATGCCTTACACATGATATCAGGATCAGAATTATAAAATAGAGACAGTTACCATCAACTACTCACAATTGGACATTTTTATGATAGGCCCACCCTATACTCTAGAGTATGTTTTTTATTTATAGTTTTGGTCCTTTTTTACTCAGCCCAAACTCACCTTGCAGAGTCCATTCTTCCCTTACACTTCTTCTTTTTCACAATCTTAATAAATGTAAAACTTGTCAAGATGGTTTGTGTTTGTTTCATTCATTTCTTTGTCTGGGACAAAAGACATAGAAATCACCTCTAAAAGGAGATTCTAGCAGCCCAGAACCTGGTAACATTTCTGAGAATGGAGATTAGGGCATGGCAAAGCTGACAGGGAAGTAGGCATCACCTGTCAGTTTCAAAATCCCAGGACACATGGCAGAACTGTCTTAAAGTCTTGCTTATGGACTTCTGGTAAGAACTCACAGGTTTTTCAGAACGATAACCTACACCTGACCAGCCCAATGTGTAGGTGATACAAAAAGGACAGTCCACATTCAATTTTTGTCACCCTCACACTGCAGGATGTACTTCTGTTCCTACCTTTATTTGGCCCAAACTTGCAAAGCATATTTTTTTCCCTCAAATAAACTTATGCTTGGGCTGGGGATTTAGCTCAGTTGTTCCAGCACCTGCCTTGGAAGTACAAAATTTGGTCCCTGGTAACCACATAAAACAATGTCAGGGGTGGAGACTCATGCCCACCTGCAATCAGTATTATATACCACAGTGCTAGGTGTGGTGGCTCATGCCTGTAATCCCAGAAGTTGGGAAGCAGAGGCAGGAGGATTGCTGTGAGTTCAAGGCTGAGCTTAGGGCTTGACTGAACTACAAAAGCCAGACCCTGTCGTGGGGGAATTTTGGGGTGTGGAGACTTATTCTTATCTTGAAGAATTTTTTGCTCAGGACAGAAAGAAATTAGAATCCACTTCCAGAATGCAAGCTCAGCACCCCAAATCCTTAAACATTTGTTTTTAGAAAACTAAACTTTTTGTCCTTTTTGTTTGAATTATAATCACTTTTTTTTTTTTTAGGTTTTTTTGAGACAGGGTCTCACTTTGTGGTTCAGGCTGGCCCTAAACTCAGCCTCAAACTCACAAAACAGTGATCCTCCTGCCTCTGTCTCCCGAGTGCTGGGATTACAGGTGTGAGCCACCACGCCCGGCACTGTGGTACATGGTTCTAGTTGCTGCTGGTCATGAGTCTCCATGCCCAGTATGGTATGTGGTTACCAGGGATTGAACCCAGATCCTTGAGCTTTCAAGACAGGCGCCAGAACCATTGAGCTAACTCCCTGGCCCTGAATTATAATCTTCTTACCTGAGATAAGAAGATACTTCTCTATCTCATAAGCTCAGATTAAATTATGTGACTATGTTTGACTAGAGTTGAATTGATGCACATTTTTTTCACAACAGATAGAGGAGCCAATGTGAGCTTTTGAGTAGCTTTTATTCTGCTACCATGAGTACAAAATAGAAGCTGTTCCTTCATCCTAATCCCAGGACAAAGAAGGTATTGGTTGAATGGGCCTAAAGTTAGACCGAAGGAAACCTGTACCTGAGAAAGAAATGATTGCTGACCATTCTGGATCATGCAATTTCAAGATTTGATTATATATGTCCGTAATATAAGCAACCAAGCAGACTGCATATAAGCAAAGATATCTAATAATTGAAATGAATAACAATATAAAAGGATTTTTAACTTCTGTAATAGAAAAAAATTGATAATATAAATTTGTCAACAAAGTAAATGTAGCAATATTTCAATTTTATTAATCAAATTTATGGATTATGAAAGAACAAACTCCATATGAACCATATGAAACTGAGTCATTGTTTCGCAAAGTCAGACAATGAATTGCAAACAAAAGGGAAGGAATTGGGATAGTTTTTATTGAAAGTAAGAAGAAAAACCAGTCTTGGCTGGAGGGTCCTTACCACCCTCCCCTCGGATCCAGAATATTTTATGGATAAGCAGAGCACTGGAGTGGTCAGTTGTTCAGTGATCACCTGTGACAGTTGTGGGGTTATAGTTTCTAACTGGAACTCAGGATCTAAGTTAGTTACTCAGCATGCAAAATTGAAAAAAAGCATTTTAAAAGAAAAGAAACCTTGTTATTTCTATTTTTAAATTCCGCAAAGGTCAACCTTCCTAAAAGTATGGAAGGGTTGCATTCTACTTTATCTATTTGATGTCTTTCCAAGTATAAGTCCTATTTCTTGTTATTATTTTAACTCTTATCATGTAGCTGACCACCCAACTCTGCCTCAAGCCCTATCTCCAGCTAACTATGTATTTATAACCTCACTAAACTGCTTTTTAAACCACATCTCTCCCAAGATCCCTTACTGCTATCAGAAAAGATGGATGAAGACCAAGCTTCAGTCAATGATGTTGTGTTGACAGCTAATCTAAGGGGCTCATTACAGAAGTTGTGTTGGAAGCTGGCAGCTGTTGACTGTCTTCAGAGTCAGGCTAGTGGGCCCCAGTAAAAGAAATCTCACACATTTATTGTTGGCTTCATCTGTATAAGTACTGGGAATTTGACAGCCTCCAACACAAAATTTTTAAAAAAATTATATCAGGAGATTAAGAATACAAGCTCCAAGAATAATAAACAAAATGAAAAGAAACATGGAGTTGATTAAGGAAAGGAGATAAGTCCAGACACTGTTTGTAAGATATTGAAGTATGGGTTGTAACCAACTGAGTCCTCAAATTGCCTATTTATGAAGATTTTATATATATTATAAAACTGGCAAGAGCTGGTGCAGTGTTTAGAGTCTCCTTTTTATGTCTAGCCTAGAATTTGTTTAATATTATTTTGTGTATATACTTTGGCAATACTTCTCACTTGGTGTTTAAGATCAAGTTAAAGTAAGACTTACATTAATCAAAATTAATTTCTCTCTATATAAAAAGGTCAGTTTTGTCTCTTAATAGCACGTTTGGGGCCATGTGAAGAGTCTCTTGACTCATCTAGAGTCTTTTGCTCTGCCAAAGTCATCTATCAGGACAAAACACAGTTTTGACTATATGCCTTCCCTTGGGAAGCATGGGCAACATTTTCCTCTTCAGTGATACTCTTAGCACAATGTACACTGGTTGGCTCTTACCCTTTTGAATCTAGCATTCTCCCTGTTTTGGAAGTTACCAGAGCTATAAGTTACTTTTATAGATATTCCTACATCATGTTCTTGGTCCTAGCTGATCTTGGAGGACAAGGTCAAAATAATGTTTGTTCTCGTAGCATAGCTTTCCATTTTTAGCTTTTGTCTCCAATTTTCAGTTGTTGAACACCTAGAATACCAGTTAAACCACCACTGAAGTGGCAGCTGTAGCTTTAACTATTATAATCCTCTCTGGATATGAATAGCATTTTGCAATACAAAGTTGAAACAGAGAACCATCATTTTTATTAATCACAATTTTTTTTAGAAGTCAAATTCCTATAGAATATTAACAGAGCAAGTGTAGTATTTTAGCACAAGAATTATGCCATTATTACACTAGCACTATTAAATTGTTTAAGTTATTTCTGGAAAACTTTAAATTTCCATTTCATCAATTAGTTTTATCCAATTACAAGGCATTAAAAAACATAAAACTTTCATTTAAATTTGCTTATTTTTAATAAAATGCCTCCTAAGAAGAATGTGTTTATTTACAAATGTAATTTGTAAATAAATGTAATTTGTAATAAATGTAATTTGTAAATTATTAATGCTCAATCTCTAGTCATTAGAGGTACTCTGCATGAACTGATTAGAGATAGATACATCTCAAAGGTATAACACAACTGCGTCACAATCACACAATCACAAGCCTTAAAATGTTCACCATCTTAAGCAACTTTAGTCTGGAGATCATCAGTATGTAAGATGTTTTGTAAAGTTTTGCCTGTTTGAAGACTTGTACACTTGGGAAAAATAAATGCATTTAATACATCAGTAGTTTAGCACTAGTTAGCATCCCAGATACATAGCCTTTAACATTTTGACATGGTGGAACTACACTGACAAAACTATCTTTAGACTTCTTATAGATAGATCTAGGAAATAGTGTTACTAATCACAAAGAAGTCATTAAATGTGAGTATATTTCATTTATATAATAACACAGCACTGGCTTAATACAATTCAATATACATGGGTCAAGTTTTAAATATCAGGACACAATTTCAAGAGATTTCAAACCCTTTATATGTCTAAATTCTAATTATAATATTTTGTGTATAAAAGAGATTATTTATTAGGTACTTTGTGTCTAAATTTATGTAATCTTAACTCTATCGTTTTTTGTTTTTGTTTTTGTTTTTGTTTTGTTTTTTGTTTTTTTGTTTTGTTTTGTTTTGTTTTTTTGAGACAGGGTCTCACTTTGTAGTTCAGGCTGGCCCTGAGCTCAGCCTGAAACACACAGTAATCCTCCTACCTCTGCCTCCCAAGTTCTAGGATTATAGGCATGAGTTACAATGCCCAGTACTATGGTATATAGTACTGATTGCTGGTGGACTTGAGTCCCCATGCCCTACATTGTTGTATGTGGTTACTGGGATCAACCCTGGGCCTTTGTGCTTACAAGACAGGTGCTGGAACCACTGAGCTAAATCCTCTACCCTTCCATGTGTACTATATTTAACCAAGCAAAAACTCTTAAACCTATTATATGCAAAAAACAATGAACATTGCTTTTATAAAAATATATAATATCTTTATTGACTGAAACCTGGATAAAAATATGTCACCAACTTTAAAGATATTTGTGTTCTTATTTTACCAATTAATTATAAATTAGCTCACTGTTAAGTCATGTGAAGAAAAAGCATTTGGATTAGTATCATGAGTCTTCATTTATTTATAAGCCAAATTAAATAAACATATATTTGAAAGATAACATACTGGAACACACAAATTATCTACTCATATGTAACCTTTCCATTACCAAGACCCAGAGGTCCAATTTGTAAACCCCATGTAAACATCAAGCCTACACTCCTTATCTTACAATGTCTTAAGTGTTTCATTATACAAGGTATCTGTATAACAAGTTTTATATGAAAATCCCCAACAGACTTAGAAGTTCAAAAGGACAAAAATAAAAATTAAAAATGAAATTGACCTGACCTCCAAAAACATTTACTGAAGCATCTGTCGGTACTTTAAGCAATTATTAAAATATATCAGTGGGGGGTTGAACAGACAAGTAAACATACAGCACAACAAAAAATTTTTTTCCAGTTACTCACAATGTACTCTTAGATGCACTGCCTATGTTAAATTATAATAATCATTTTCATAGCTTTAGGCTTATGTATATATAAATAAATCAGAACTTTTCCTAAAGGTTATCAATTAACACTTCTTGTAAAGTAGGAGTGTATTTCTTAAAGTAACTTAAGCTATTCTGAGTTTATTTCTCCTGTTAGTTAAATCTATGGACTTTATTCAATAAGAAATACAGATGGGAAGAGAGAAAAAGTATACGTGACTAGAGAAGACATATGTTCACTGTTCCTCATTATTATAGCAGGTTTGTATCCTTCTCTCTTACAGTGAAAACATCTGGAGTGGGGAACTTTTGACTATTCTCTTTTTTACAAAACATTAAATTGAAACATAGTGTTGTAATGCACATTTTTTCCCACCAGCTACTCTTCCCCACTTTCCAGAGCACAGCCAGGCCATGCACACGTACAAGCCATATTTAGGGGATGCTGGGGTCAAAGGACACCTAGATTTTAATTATGCATTTTAAGGGGATGAGGAAATCAAAGCAACATTGAGCTTCCCATTCTGAAGAACAAGGAGAGAGAAGACACCTCTGTCAAGCCCTACTTGTTTTACTTCTTCTTGAAGCATCACTCAGCCCTTATCCATGTGGTGCTGGTGGTTGTGGGCCAGAGTTACCCAAAAAAGTGAGCGGGGCCAGATTGTCCACTCAAGATTGCCTGTGCACACCTTTTGTCATGATCCTGTGACTGTCTTGTTCATATTAGCTGCTGATTTTTTCTTTTCTTGCCCCTGTTAACATATTGTATCTCTAAGTATCGAACTTGGTTGTCACTTAACAATATGTTTTAATGAGAAATATGACAAGAAAGGGGCAGTTCCCTTGGAGTTAGACTGTGATGGCTCCTGAAGGATAGATAGTTGGGCATGATAACTTCAGGAACTCAGGCAGTTGGGAGGAAATGAGAGTCAGACCCATTGTAGTCCTTGCTGTCTTCATTATGAACACCAGATGTTTGATAAATATCTTTTCAGGTATTATTCCTTGGAGGGGAACAGTAGAAAATCTTTAGTCTTTAATAAAATAATTCTTCATAAATGACAGAGGAAAGAAGGAGAATTTGGAATTGAGGGAACATAATAGTGAGGTTTATCCTTGTCCGTAGTGCAGTGAGTTAATGGAACAACATACCCAAGAGCATCAGTCTTGGAAGATTGCAAGCATCAAGACCTGAAATTGCTCCCTCATCAGCCAAGAGTCAAATTAGACAGGAAACTGAGGCAGAATAGGAGTGACATTCTTCTCAGTGTGCGTGGGAAGACAGTCAGAGCAGATGCTCCAGGGGACATGTCCCCTGTCACTTAAAAGCTGCAGCCCCACAAATAGTTTTCACTTGGCTGACAGAGTCCCACATTTTTGTGGAAAGCATATCACTTCCCAAATATGCTCTCACACCAGGAAAATGACAAAAGGCATAAGGCTATCCAATGTGAACACAGTACAAACTCTGCTTTCTTCCTAAATGTAATCACAGTTAACAAAAGCATATTGTAAATAGAGAAAAGTGGAAAGAAAGAAAAACACAGCATATTCTGAGTTCTACCTCCTGTCAGTCTCCGTAGATCTCCAAATCTGAAACAAATAACTCTGTCAAAAGCTGTTTAAATACTGATCTGTTGCCTGGCTAAACCTCCAAATTAAATCACAAACAGAAAGGGAGAAGTTATTTTAAGTTACTTCCAAGAAGTTACTTTAAGTTACTTCTTGCTGTAAGTAAGAAAAACAGCTTCTGGTTGTGAGGGTGTCTGTGCAGGTGGCTATCTTGTTTCTTGGTCTAGCACAGGAACTGCTCAGTGGCCCAGTGCGCACCTCTCCCAGCTGGCTCTGGATGTAGAGGACCAGTTGAGACTGAGTCTCGCTTAACTTGTCTCCACACAGAGTTTAAAGTAAACCAATTTTGTGTGTGTGTCTGCTCTTCTCTGAAGCACATATACTAAAGAAATCTGATTTTTTTAAAAAAATCAGTTATTTTGTATGTTGTATGTTGAACTTGACCCTGAATTTAGGAAGAAAATGGATTTTATTTTGCCTAAGAAACTCCTTTCCTGGTCAAAATCTTGTATGTTATTTTTATTTAATTCCTATCAGTGTGGCTGACCACCCAACTGTACCACAAGCTCTTTCTCTAGCTAGCTGCCAACTTATAACATCACTAACTATACTGCCTATTACAATTATCATTGATGGATTGAGACTTTAGTTCTTTTGTTTTGTTTTTGGTTTTTGTTTTATTCTGTTTGTGGAACCAACGACAGAACTCAGGACCTGTCTTGCACTGCCAGGCAGGCAGTGGAACTACTGAGGTCTTTGGATTTTTAAAAATGAAATATCATTTTAAATTCAGATAGATTTCTTTTCTTTCTTTCTTTCTTTCTTTCTACCTTCCTTCATTCCTCCCTTTCTTCCTTTCTTCTCTCACAGTTTCAGGGCAAAGAAGGCTTCCAGGATAATGATGATAAGAAGGGTGATATATAATCTTTAGAAAGAAATGCCCATTTAAGTAGGTATATTAGGTAGGTATATTAGGTGCAAACCAGGGCACTTGGTGATGATTAAACGCTGAACTGGAGCATCTATAGAAAGGCAATGAAAGGATGGAGATTTAGCTCAATGGTTCTGGCATCTTCCTGGCAAGTGCCATGTCCCAAGTTTGATCCCCAGTAACCACATACAATGCCAGGCATGGTGACTCATGCTCACCAGCAATCAGTACCACATACCACAGTGTCAGGCATGGTGGCTCACATCTGTAATTTGGAGGACATTTCATATTTAAGGTGTAACATTCTCTTCCTGATCCCCAAGTGTCATGTCCACTTCATTAAACTCCAAGAGTCCCCAAAATCTCAACAGTTTCAGCGTTCCTCAAAAGTATAGTCCAAAATCTCCTTCAAACCGCCAGTACATTCTTAACTGTAAATATCTGCAATACTCAAGAAGAAAGTTACATATTCCCAATGCACAATGACACAGCGGTGGTGAACATCTTCATTTCAAAGGAGTAGAGCAGGGGAAGAGAGAATAATGAGACGCCAGAGGAAGACTGACACCGTAAAGTAGACATCAATAGGACATCTGCTCCAAGGGTTGAAGAATACATTCTTGTCATCAGTACACAATATTCTGAAGACTATTTCATGTGGTAAGCCACAAAACGAAAATAAGGACACTTTTTTAAAAATGTAAATCGTGTCAAGTATCGTTTCCAACCACATGGCAGTAAAACTAGAAATAAGTAATGAGAAAATCTTTTAAAGCTATACAAATACATGGAAATCAGCTTACTCAAATAGATCAAAGAAAAAAATCAGAAAATAAATTTAAAAGTTCTTGAATGGAAAGAAATGAACATAATGTGTATTAAAACATAACCTAATAGAGTGAAAACAATATGGAGAAAAATGTTATAGCAACCAATTCCTACACCAAAAGAACAGAAACATTTCAAATGGTCAAATCCATTACTAAATCTTGAGACAGTATAAAACAAAAAGAAACCAAAACAAAAATTAAAAGAAGGAAAAAAATCAAGATTTAACCACAAATAAATAGATGAGAACTTGAAAATGACTCAAAACATCAACTGAAAGAAAGACTTGGTCCTTCTAAAACATAACAAAACTGAGAAATCCTTAGCTAAACTAAAAAATATAGAAAGAAGACATTTAAAAGATCAAGATGGAAAGATAAACATTACAACTGATATCACATAAATATAAAGTATTATTTCAGGTTAATAACAGCTACATACTAACAAACTTGATAACCTTGAAAAAAATTAACAAATTCTTGGATATACATCTTACCAAAACAGAATCATGAAGAAATAGAGAAAAAAGCAGGTCAATAACGAGTAATGTTATTTGATCAACAATAAAAATATTTTTGTCAAAAAAGACTAGAAATTCATGGTTTCACTTTTAAGCTCTACCAAACTTTTAAAGAACTAATATCAATTATTTTTAAATTATTCCCCAAAAAATAGAAGAGGAAAGAATTTTTCTAGACACATTCTATAAGGTTAGTGACACTCTGATACAACACAACACAAGAGCACAATTATAAATAGTAGCAATATCCTTGATGAACATAGGTGAAAGAATCTTCTACAAAATATTAGTAAACAATTCAAACATGGATTAAAATATTATTTACCATGACCATGTAAATTTTATCATACAAAGATCTGCAAAGATAGTTTCACATTCACAAATCAATAAATTTGATACAGTGCATCAAAGGAGTAAGAGACAGAAAATAAAATCTGAACTAAACTAAAAAACATAGAAAGGAAAGTTATTTCAGAAAAAGCATGTGATAAAATTCAACATCTGTTATGATAAAAACGCTGAACAAATTAGTATAGACGGAACAAAAACAGAATAAGCTCAACTGGCACATGACAAGGATGCCTACTTTCACCAGCTTTATTCACCATAGTACTAGAGATCGATCAGAAAAACAAAAGAAGCAAAATAAAGAAATAAATGGTACTAGAATTGGAAAAGAACAAGTCAAGAGTCATTGTTTGTATGTGATATGATTTTATTTGTAGATAAACTTGAACATGTCTGAAAAATATTATAAATAATGAACAAATTTAGAACAGGTTTAGAATACAAAATCAACATACAAAAATCAGTAGCTTCCCCCCCCCGTGTGTTATATATGTGTATCAATGTAATCATTATGTACTGTAAATACATACTAATAAAAGTAAAGACAGAAAAAAATCAATAGCATCAGTATGCATCCATAGTGAATTATCTGCAATAAAAGCCAAAGAAGTAATCCATTCATAATAGATATCAAAATACAAAAGAATAAATATAACCAAATAGATAAAACACATCTGTAATAAAATCTATATGATAATGATCAGAGAAGTGAAAGAAAACATCAAAAAACAGAAATGTTGAGATTGTAACAAAAAAGTAAGGAAATAAATTTTATATATATGGGGGGGTGGTAGGGTGGGTGGGGCTATGGGAAAAAATGAGAATTAAGTTGTGTCTTATACTGGTACAAATCCCCATTATGGAGTGCAATCATGATGTGTATATTTAATGTACCAATAAAGATAATTAAAAAAAAAAAAAACAGAAAGGCAACCCATGTTCATGTGATGGAAGAATAAATATTCTTAAAATGTCTATAGTATCAAAAGTGATGTATAGATTCAATGCATTCTACCAAAATATCAGCGACATTCTTCAAAGAACTAAAAAAAGATTCCTAAAATTTGCACGTAAGCACACAAAACAATGAATACCTATAACAACTTGAAGATGAAAAAAGATAAAAATGAAAATAACTGAGGTGCATTATAGTACCATATTTCAGGACATACTACAAAAGTATAGCAATAAAAACAACATGGTTCAGTGATATTTTAGCTTATGAACTTAATTTATTATGGGATTTTGAAGAAAGTGTCCACATTTGTGTTTGTGTGAGGAAGAAGGCTATGGTCATATTTACCAATAGTGTGGAGTTGTGGAATGGGGGCAAAATTTTACTATGTATTTTATTTTGCAAATTGAAATATTTGGAAACAGAAAATTTGTAAACAGAAGCATTATTGAATTTCTGCTTTAAAAAAGACACATAGACCAATAGTAAAGAACAGAGAATCTAGTATTAAATCCATGATTTAAATATAGCCAGCCAATTTTTGATAAAGATGTGAAGAATATACAGAGTGGAAAGAACAACTTTTTCAATCAACAATGCTTAAAAAATTGGATATCTACAAAAAAATTTATTTTATCAATTACAAAATATCAAGTCAAGGGGCCAAGGATGTAGCTCAGTGGAGCAGCTCCTGCCTGGCAAAGACAAGGTCCTGTGTTTTTCCCTTGTACCAAACAAACAAACAAACAAATAACCAACCAATCATCTCAAAAATGGATCAAGACTTTACATGTAAGACTTGAAACTATAGAACCTGTAGACAAAGAGCTTATGAGAGGAACTTCAAGTCATTAGAATTGGTAAGGAGTTTTACATAAGATATTAAAATTGCAGGGAACCAAAACAAAAGTGACAAACAGGATTACGTCCAACTAAGTTTGTGGACAGCAAAGAAAGCAATTATTAAGAAAAAACATCCAACAGAATAGAAGAAGATATTTTCATACTATACCTCTGATAAAAGATTCATTTCTAGAACATATAAAGAATTTTAAAAAGTTAATAGCCAACATCTGAATTTTAAAATTCAAAATAGAATTAGATATTGCTCAAAAGAAGACACATAGTTTAAAATTCCCATCATCACTGGTTAGGGAAGAAATGTAAATTAAAACCGCAGGGAGCTATCTCTTCATTATGGAAAAAAAGACCATATAAAAAAGATAAAACGTACTATTGAGAATGTGCAGAAAATGGGACACTAGAACACTGTTGGGGAATATAAATTACACTGTGGAAACAAAATAGAGATTCTCATAAAATTAAACACAGGATTATCATAATATCTATTTCACTATTGAGGATATATAAAAAGAAAATTTATCAACTACATGAAAGAAGCACTTGTACTTTCATATTTACTGCAATAATATTCAGAACTTCTAAGAAAATGAAAATAACCAAAGTGTCCATCAGTGGATTAAAGGAAAAAGAAAAAAAGTGTATATATATATACATATATATATATATATATACATATATATATATATATATACATATATATGGAATAAGAATCAGCTATGAAAAAGAGTGAAATTTGTCATTTTCAACAACATAGATGAAGATAATTGTGTTAAGGGAAGGTGTAAATGAGATCCAAAATACATGATAGGTATTGTGAAATAGGAATAAAATGTTCAAAGGGAAAAGGAAATGGAGGGGAGCAGGGGAAAATAAAGAAGGGAAAGAAAAAATTTGATGGTAAAAGAAAGAAATGGAAAGAAAGCTTATGCATGTGGGAGTAAGGGGTTGAGGGAGAATATAGGATAGGAAAAAAGTAAGAATCAAGATATATTGTGTATAGCCACAAATTCTCAATGATGAATGTGATCATAATGTATTCCTAACATGCACCAATAAAATCAATTTGTTAAAAAAAGAAAGGAAGAAAGAAGCTAAGCACAAAAAGACATAAAGTACTATGACATAAAGTACTACATGACCTCATTCACATACGGGATCTGTACTGTCGATTCTTTAGAAGTAGAGAGTGGAAGAGTGGTAACCGGAAGCCAGGGAGAGTGGAGGGGAGAGATAGGAAAAGGCCAATTACTGTCAGAAAAGAATAAGAAGATCTAGATTAAGTTCAGCATGATAATTAGAGTTAAAAATGGGTCACTGTGTATTTCAAAAAGCTGGGAGAAATCATAAATGAGGACAGAAATATGTTTAATCTGATTTAAACATTACACAATGCTTACATGTCTCAAAACATCTCATGAAAGTTCAAGTGGTAGCGTATGTGCAGACAGCTGTTCATGATCTCTCTTGCTTGGAATCAAGACACCTGATGAAGAGCTAGCTCTTCAGTAAAGAGAGAGATAGAAAGGCTGGCAGATGCAAAGTGGGAGTGGGAAAACCAAAAAGCATGGAGCAGCAGAAAGTCAATGTGAAGAAAAGAATCAAGCTATCAATAACACTAACCCTACTTCTAGGATAAAAGGAAAACTTGACTCCCTGAATCCACAACAAATCTCGAGATGGGCATGGTGCTGAACACCTGTAATCCCAGCCTCCACTACTTCATTGGCTTTCGGATTGCCTGGTGCTATGTTACCAAACAGTTAACACTGTTTAAAATAGCAGTATAAAAGAAAGTACTGCCAGATTAAAGAACCATTATACTGTACCATAAAAAAATATATCTGGGGACATTGTAAAAGTAACTCTTCTTTAAAATATTATTTCCATGTTTCATAAATAACTAGTAATTTCACTTCTAGCAGAATACACATTTAGATGGAGAGAATAATCCTGGGTTCTAAGCTGGCTTTCCGTTTCTTGGACATAACAGCTCTCTGGACCACTCTGAGAAGCCACATGATATTTTGGCACACTTTACGTTTATAATACAAGCTGCACATTATTTCCAGGGCTTGGGCCATCTGAAGTAAGTAAATTTTCCCTCAGTGTTTGAGGCAGTTTATGCCTGGATGACTCCCAGTCAGTCAAGAAGGCAGGTTTAGTCTTTCTACAATGCCAAACCTAAAGCAAATATAGTACAAACTGAACTGGAGGTACCCACAAAAACAAAAGCTCACTTAAACCTCACATAAGTATAAACCAAGTATCATTACACAGCTTGAAATTTGCCAAATCCTCATTCTTTTTTTATTACTACTGCTTATCTTTTGCTATTGTTTTGAACACCTTTCAGTTTATTCTGGGTTCTAGTTTAAACCAGAAGTACCAGAAAAAAACACAAATATTTCCATTATGTTGCTAGCCCAACCAGAAACAGTACAAATATCAAGATACCATAAAGTGGGCTGGGGATTTAGCTCAGTGGTTCTGGCACCTGTCTTGCAAGTGCAAGGACCCGGGTTTGATTCCCCAGTAACCATATACCATACTGGGTGTAGAGACTCACCCCAGCAGCAATCAGTACCACAAGCCACAGTGCCAGGTGTGGTGGCTCATGCCTGTAATCCCAGCACTCGGGAGGCAGAGGCAGGAGGATTGCTGTGATGTGAGTTTGAGGCTGAGCTCAGGGCCAGCCTGAACTACAAAGCCTGACATTGTCTCAAAAAACCTGAAAAAAGAAAAATAAAAAAAATAAAAGATAGCATAAAGTCCAACAAATTCCACTTCCTTCAGGAAAAAAGAACACAAGTAAACAAGATAGCAGTCAGTGTAAATTTTGACATTTTAATATTGATCAAGTCTGTGGTTCACTAGTGAGTTTTAAAGACTTTGTGTGTGTACAGAAGAAGAAATGAAACCACTCCTTATTTGGTACTGATTGATGTCTGGCCCCCATTTTGTCAGTGTGTCCCAGATACTGAGCATGGATCTGCTGACTTTAATGTGCCTTACTGTGTTTCAGTCTTATTCAAAGCAGATCCCTTTACTATAATTCTATACCTACCTTTATGAATTTACCCTGTGTTTGTCCCACCAGAAGTGCATAATTCTCTTTTGGATTTTTACTGACTCTCACAGCTGAGTTTGCTTTGAGTTTCAGAGGAGATTTTGGACTTAGTCCTTGAAAGAATATTAAAAAAGAGATTTCAAGGACTCTTGGAAGTGGCTGTATTCCACATATAAGATAGACATTAACTTTTGAGGGGCTAGAGTAGTTGTACTTAGTCCCTAAGGTGATGCTACTGGGAGGTAGGGCTTGTCTGGAATCCTTATGTCACTGGATATGTGTCCTCACAAGAGCTTGTTGGATCTTTGCTTTTGTGCGTCTTGCACTTTGGTTTTTGCTTGGTGGGGTGAGAGGGTTTTTCCTACTACACACTTGCTTCATAATGTGCTGCCTTGCCAGAAGCCAAAAACAATGAAGCTTCTGGATCATGAACTGGCACTTTCAGAACAATGAGCCAAAACAAACCTTTTCTCTTTATCAGTTTATTATGCCAGATATTTGGTTACAGTAATGGAATAAAAGTGCCAAGCTTAATGTAATGCTTGTTAGGCTTGAAATTTTTAATAATTTTATCTTTTTTTTTTTGAGACAGGGTCTCACTTTTGTGGTTCAAGTTAGCCCTGAGCTCAGCCTCCAACTCACAGCAATCCTCCTGCCTCTGCCTCCCGAGTGCTGGGATGACAGGCGTGAGCCACCATGCCTGGCACTGTGGTATGTGGCACTGATTGCTGCTGGGGTAAGCCTCCACTCCCAGTATTGTATGTGGTTACCGAGGATCAAACCTGGGTCCTTGCACTTGCAAGACAAGCGCTGGAACCACTAAGCTAAATCCCCGCCCCAATAATTTTATCTTTGAAACTTGTGAGTAAACTAGAAGCTTGCACATAACTAAAAGAGCTATGTTCAGTGTGAATGCCTGCTAGTCTTACCTCTGTATTCAGGTAGAGCATTTGCCCTGGCACGTGAGCACAGGATTCTAGCACACTCATTGTGTGTGGGAGTTCAATGAGATGCAAAGTGAGTACAAGGTAAGCAAGCTCCAGTGTATAGGAGAGGACAAGGCTGATAGTCTGGAGAAGGTATGTTATTGTTCAGAGCAGAACCTGTCAGTTTGAAAGAAATCAAGGAAATATGAAAAAGCAAAAAACCTATCCTTTCTTTCCTTACATTTTTTTGTCTATACCAGCCAGTCACTTATACTGAAGATGATAACATAGAGGAAAAGAGAAAGGTATTGCAATCTCCAGTTTCTTTCCCTTTTAGCTCTTTCTCAGTCTTCACTAAGTTAACCACAGAATGTGGACTTACAAAACTGTAAGTTTGTTCTCTGCAGTGACTTTACTTTTTTCTGGTACAGATATGTATGGATAGATGAACAACAGCATAATTATAATTTTGGTAATTTCATGTAATTTAAATGCTTTAAGTTTGCATTAAAAACTGGCTTGTATGATGTAAATAAATATGGTTCCATTCATGCTAATAATTTACAATTTTAATTTTATTTGCTTAGAATGATATTAAATAGTAATTTTAAAAGGTATCATGACAATTCAAGGGAAATTTTAAAGGAAAGGAAAAGAACTTTATATTTCAATACCATTAACGGTATTTTAGTTTTTCTGTTTAAGCAAAGGACTGGGGTTTAAATGTTCCCCAGGTGCACAAATTATGAAGTATGTTCTGGAAAAACCTTTAGCTTTTGATTATATATTAAAAGGAGTGCTGTTGCTGGGCCAAGGGTTGGAGAGCAAAACTTCCTGTTTCCAGAAATGTTGCTCACCTCAAATCTGCCTTTCTTCCTTCTGTCCAGAGACAGGACATTGAGAGTAAACATCAAATATTGAGTTTAAACAGTCTTTGATAACTTTCATGAAAACAATGTGTAGAGAGTCATTAGAACAGGAGAAAAATTTCAAAGGACTAAGAAGTGAGCAAACAGAACACTAAGACAACAAAGATAAACTCCACTCTCAGAAAGTGTGATTAATGGGTGAAAGGAGAAACTGACTTGTATACTTTGCTGTCTTTATTTATACACTATATGTTAGGGATTGTATCAAGAAACAAGAAATTAAGAGATCTTTATTAGACATTTTAAAACCAATTCTGACACTGAAAATGTGTCATAAAACATTCCGTGCAGAACTAATATACTTTTAGATTAATATTGCATGTGTGGTGGCTTGGTTACTTTCTTGTCAGAGAGACACAATGCCCAACACTCATTGCTCAGGGAGAAGAAACTGGTGGCAGCTCACAGTCTGGATAGTGTTGATGGTCAACTGGCCACAAGGTAACACAGCACGGCAAAAGGATATGGCAGAGGAGGAGCAGCTCCTGGAAGAGCGGTGGGGAAGCAGGGTGAGAGCGAAGGGATAAACCTTTCCAGCCTGAGTCCCCAGGGACTGGCCTCCACCAACCGGATCCCTCCTCCTACTGGGAAGTCAGTTGTGGGCTCCCATCATTCAGTCTCCTTCCAAATCCCACTTACAAGAACATGATCTTTGGGGGACATTTGGATCTAAACTATTACATTGGGTATAAAGTCAATTTGGACTTTTTAATCCTTTCATTTCCTTCTTTATTTTTCCTTTTAAACTTTTCTCTCACTATTGAAAGGAAATATTGCTATATTTATGAGCCTGATGGTGAGATTGTTCTAGACAGTAGTTCATCTTTGATGATTTCTTTTTCCATTTGCACTTATGGGTTACACTTTACTCAAGGTGCAGAATGCTTTCCTTCAGATCAAACTGTGTCTGTAGGAGGCAACTACTTGATGTTGTCTACAGATTGAAATTCAATGTGTGCCTTTAAAAGATGTTTCTTTCAGTAGGAAGCCAACTGGCTCGTATAGTAGTCTACTCCACAACTGACACTTCATTTACTGCTAACGAGTAGAGTTATGTGCCAAACAATAGGGAATTCCTGGTTTTACTGTTCTAAATTAAAGTTCAAGGCATTGGTTTAGAATCTATGGCATATTTGTCACAGTGAGCTGTTTGTATTCTTTAAAGCTCTAAAAAGTTCCTCATTCCTGTTAAAGAGTGAAATTGGAGGGGCCGAAAATTGAAACACATCCTGCATATAAGAAAACACATACTGGGTGTACTATAATGCATCTTTGAATGATTATAGCTGAAACACTAATACTCATTGCACTGAGATCATTAGCCTTTCAATTATTTCCAAAAGTGTCATCATATAGTCTCCTACTAAGAATTAATTACTGATGACAACTTTGCTTTCAGTGGGTTCACTGTATGGGGAAGAGCAAAGAGGGAGCAAATCTATGTTTCTATGAATTGTCAACAATTTTTCCTTTTATCATGTGTCTGTTTTTACAGTGTGAGCAAGTTTGAGATTAATCTCAGCTGCTGCCCATCAAATTTGAAGCTCCTGACTAATAGTTGGTTCATTCACTTCAGGATTAACTGGCTGTAACTAAAAGATTTGCTTATCTCTTAGACAGGACAATAAATGTACTTTTTGTAGAGTAGTATTTGTCTCAAAGTTACTGTGAAATATCAGAGAGCAGGGCAGACTTCTCACCAGTACTTCTTGGCTCACATTCACTCCCATCCCATGTGAGACAGGACTAAACTGGATCCCTGCTCATCAGAGGACCACTTCACAGTGCACAGCAGTGCCTGGTTCAATTATCTGTGTGCCTCTGCAGGCCTCTTGGCTGCTTCAGAGTTCTGGTCATTATGGTATGTCTCAAGGATGCTAGCTAGTTGTTTTTCCCTCACTAACTTGATCTTATTCAGTTCAAATTTGAGGTAATTGTGTATTTGACTTTATAGTAAATATATAAATATGTAAACTACAAACATTGCCTGTATCTCATTGTATATGAATTGTATAAAATATGAATTGAAAAGAAATGAAAGAGGAAAAGAGAGGAAAGAAGGAAGAAAGGGTTGCACAGCATTACTGTAATTAGACATTCCAAAATGTACAAAGAATGTTGTTATATGCTTCTTCGAAGTATTTATATCTTTTGAGTAGCATGTTCAAATGTCTACATATGAATGGGCTATGGAATAGCAAGTTAGTTGAATTCAGAAGTGACTCAAAACTATAAGACTAAGCTCAGGATTGGCAAAGGTTAGTTCCTCATAGGTCACCCATACACTTTTTTTCCATATGAATATACCTTATATTACTATGGGTCCTTACTTTTGGAGAATCAAGTCTATTTTAAAAGAGAATTTTACAATATTGCAGTACTCCTCCTGCTTCACTGTACTCTATGTTCTGGGGAGCATGAACTTGATCCTGTGTTTTCGGTCTAATTGTTTTGGCTCAATGTCCACTTATAATAAGGTACATATGATGATGCTCACAGAATGAAGTCAGCTTCCTAACATCAAGGACTTTAGGACATACATATTTTTTTCTGCACAAAGAAGCCTAGAAAATTCAAAATATTAATTTTCTTGAGTGACGGAAAGGGAATGAGAAAAACATTACAAAGAAGATTTGTAAGGTTTTCAGATGTTAGCATTTTGTAAGATTTTTTTTATTTGATGAGACAAGAAAATGAGTGTTTACTAAAGATAGACTCTTGAAATAAAAAAGCAGTTTCTTTTCATCAAAACCATATTAACACTTGAAATTATGTGGTAACCACAGTGTTTAGAAATGCTTATGTCAGTATATGCAGTCAAATTCTTAGCAATGAAAAGACAGAGCAGAAAAGGCAAAACTGTAGAAGAAATAGAAGTGACATTTTGTGAACTACATCACCATCACTGTTCATACTCAACTTTGTGAAGTGTTCATTTGTTTTTTCTAAAAATTTTCCAAGTGTCATCAAGCTGAGAACTTAGGGTATCTTGTTTGGTTTTTGGTAGAAAGTAATTACAACCTGCAGCCTACAAATGTGGATAAGCTTGCACTGAAATAAACCATTCAAATCCATGATGAATATCAAAATTGTAGACATAAGGAGCAAAGCAGAAAATTGTAGTATGACAAAATAGCTACATTTAATTATGTAAAATTATATAGAATTTTAGTCTTCTGTAGAGGCTCTTTATTTAAACTTACATCTAAAGGCAAGTCTTTGGTTAATGTAACTTCCGTTTCAAGTCAGGGAGTTGACAGAACATTTGTTCAGTTTAAAACTTGAGCAGTTTTCAGTACTTTCAATTTTTAAGTTTTCGGATCACTTGTTTTTGGAAAAAAAGTCATTACAAACAGCAGGGATCCCTTGATCTCATTTTCTAGCACTGAGTCTTGCACGTGCTCCTATCTTTGAAGGTTTTTTGTTCTCCTCCACAGAGAAAATGCCCATCATATATTCTACCACCTACTCCAAGCTTCGTCTTTTAGGGCGCATTCTAACAGAAGGTGTCCTCTGTACACAACCATGGAAAGTGCTATGATATCCCTTGGCGACCCAGCACTAGTCCTTAACAAGAAAGGGCAAATGGCTCGCTGACTAGTAGGATGGGAAAGTGAAAAACTCGATGATATCAATTTCTGATTGCCCTGGGCAACTCAATAGGCATCGTCATCTATCGGCTCCTGAGGCTTCTCACAAAACAATGCATCAGCGTGCTTTTGGTTAAATAAGTTCTGCTCTTTTGGAGACAGGACATTGAGTGAGAGACTGTGGTTTATGTGTCACTGAATCAAAATGTGATTTTATTTCGCCTAGTGTACTTACTGAAGGGAGAAAAGGAACTGACTGAAGAGAGAACAAAATAAGACCAAGCTGACCGACCATCACAGAGAAGAAACAGGAAGTTGATTTCCTACTGTGCACCAGAGTCCACAGGCTTTCACTTTTAGTCATGTCTGTCCTGACAACGAACCATCATTTCTCCCTGGACCTCATTTGCTCATTTCAAAGCAAGTTAGATGAAGCCCACCATATTTCTAAGTAAATTTACAAAAACTAAAAAATTCGATACTTTTTTTTTCTTTTTTCAGGTTTTTTGAGACAGTGTCAGGCTTTGTAGTTTAGGCTGGCCCTAAGCTCAGCCTCAAACTCATATCACAGCAATCCTCCTGCCTCTGCCACCCGAGTGCTGGGATTACAGGCATGAACCAGCACACCTGGCACTGTGGTATGTGGTACTGGTTGCTGCTGGGGCATGAGTCTCCACGCCCAGTATGGTATGTGGTTACCGGGGATTGAACCCAGGTCCTTGCGCTTATAAGACAGGCACCGAAACCACTGAGCTAAATCTCTGGCCTGCAAATTTGACACTCTTTCTACCTACTGTTTGGTGTTTTTGTGCTCCTCAGAGGAGCTCTCTAGCTCCCTGCCACATTGGTCTTGACTTTCTCTGGGAATCTTCCACCTCTCTTCCTTTTCTAGTCTTCAATGTGTAACCTATATGTGCAGAATGATACTTAGAGAAACATAGAAGTGGAAATTTGCCCATCCCTCTGAGCAAGGGTGGCCCTTAAACATTGACATAAAAGTGATACCATTTCTAAAGCTCTGCATGCAGTAACTTTGTTAGCAGTCAGCACATGAATAACTACTTGAAAAGTGTTGCTGAAGCAGAAGGGAAAAAAAAAATCACTATTTCCCATGGTGAGAGGTGCTGTTGGATGACAGTCAGAGGACAGTCTGAGAGGGACCCCACTGCAACCCCAGGCTTGCTGCATGGAATCTTTTAAAGAAGAACATGTCATCCCACTTCACTTTAAACGTCATCTCCTAAGTTCTGGATATAATCTTTCTTATGAAGAAATAATAAGAGTAGCAGTCACTTCTTTCACAAATAGAGTCCTTAAAAACATATTCAGAAATCTCATTTTCTCCCCTAGCCCCCTACATACACTGTATCTGCATATCAGTTCCTGCTATGGACCAGAGAGGGACACCTGGTCTAAGCTGGGCCAATTATTTTCCCTCTTGGAAAGTTGAAATTAAAATAATTACACTATTTTTCATCATCTGAAGCCTAGATAGAAAACCAGGGAAAAGCTACCATATGAAAGCAGCCAAGTGGAAAGTTCATAAATTGAGAAGCAGTTGGTAAGTTGGCAGAGAGACAAGAATGAAACTGGCATAGAGCGTTAGAAGAGAGACTGAGAGACTTCAGGGAGAGAGGATTAAGGAGGTGGGGAGATAGAGAGCTCAATGATGACTTTTTAATTCTTATGTGTCTTAGAGTTCTTCCTGAAGTTGGATTCAAAGAATAAATTTTACCTTATTTAAAATAACATGAGTAGATTTATGGTCTTTACAATGAAATGGACACGTATTACTACATTTCTTAAAACAATAGGACCACTGAGCTTTAGTTGTAATGCATATTGGAGATCTTATAATGGATATTGGAGATCTCCAACATCCAAGATATATTTCTATTTATCAAATTATTTTCTTCCATTTAAAGTGTGATGGCTATAAGGGCTGCTACAAATTACAGAGACATTCATGGAGCTACTCGGTGTACAGTGGTGGATAATTCAGGATTCCTTCTTGCTTGGAGGTGGGGAGTCACTGACCTTCGTGGATACTGGCAATGCATGGGAAAGGTTGAACTAGAAAAATAAGCTGATGCTCTAGGGCTCTGCAGACATTATTTAATTTTCTCATGCTTTAGGAGGGTATGAGAATCAATACATTGCAAAAACTGTCACCTAAGACAAGTAAGTGTAAGTTTTCTTGAAACCTGTTCCGGTTTAGATCTAGCATGTGCCCCAGAAGTCTCCACTCAGGTGTTTATCTGTGGATTGATCCATTGGTAAGTTTGTAGCCAAACGTCCTGTTAGGAGGCTGGGCTGGGTTGGAAGAAGCCTGTCCCTGTGGACCCTCTTCCCTCCTTAGCTCCTTTCTTCTCTACTTTCTGATTGCCACTAAGTGAGCAGCTTTCCTAAACCATGCTGCAAATTAAACTTCTCCTTTATGTTGCAAGCCCAGGTATTTTGTCCTAGTTCTTCGAAAATGGTCTGTACCACATGTGAGGAGACTGTTCAGCACATGGTCCACATTTCATGAATGTGAGCCCCGTTCACAACGTCCTGTGATGCTTTAGCACTTCCCAACAGTGCAAATCAGGAACAAGAGACGGTTAGGGAATTCGCTGACCTGCTTCTGAACACAGATCAATTGAGAGCTGACAATTGGGCAGCCTTCTTTCACTGCTGGCAAAGTTTCTCCTGAGGAGATTCTAATAGGAATAAACAGTTTTCTAGTTTAAAAAGCCTGTTGACTCACACCCAGGCTTATCCCCTGCCCTTCCAGAGATAGCTCAAGATAAAGAAGAAAACCCAATCAGTCCAACAGGAAGAGATTAGTTGGCTGTACCAAACACTTTGAGGTTTTGGGTAAAACTCAGAACAGAGTGGAGATAAGGGAAGAAAATGAGGACAAGGTGTTTACCTGCCTTGTGCAAGGCAAGAGGTTGATCCTCTGGAGAAGTCAAGAGTGGGAGAGTTTGGGGCCAGGGAAGATAGATCCAGAGCAAGATGGAATGGTGGACAAGGTAGAAAATGTGGAATCCAAGCTACATCTAGACACCAGATCCAAGTAAAACTCAAGGAAGGAGCTGCTGCTTCTGGAGGGAAGAATAGCCCATTTTTCTTGTGACAAGACCCAGAGTTTTCTCAGAGAGCTGCCCTGTCACTCAGAATCAAAGGCTACTGCCTGCTATGCCACACACACCCACACACCTTCCAGGCAGCTCTTAAGAACATTATGGATTGAGGTGATAATTATGTAACACAAAATGTACCATTTTAAAATGAACAATTAGTGACGTTCAGTACTTTCACAATGCCACACAACCTTGACCTCTCTCCATTTCCAAACATTTCCATCATTCCAGACACTCCCTTCTCATTCAGGAGTTTCCCTCTGTTCACCTTTCTCATACCTTCTGAAAACCACCAATGTTCATTCCACCTCTAAGGTTTATTCTAGATACTTCATGAGAATGGAATTGTATGCTTGACCTTGTGAGTCTGACTTTTCTTCATATAATGCTTTAGCAGTATATTGTATCACAGCGTGTATCAGCACTCCATTCACCTTGTGGCTGAAAGCTGCTCCATCATATACAGGTATCACGATCTGAGTTGTCTTTTGATGCTCTAGTTTTGAGTAAAAACAATCTACAATCACCATGTATAAGACAAAAGAAACCAAAATAAACAGAAAAGTGAAAACTATATGGAACAATATAATCTAGTGAACACAGTAAAACATTTTAAAATATCACAATTCTAGTGCATGCACTGAGAGACTAAAACACAAACATGTATACAATTACAAGTGGATAAATATATTTATGTACATAGATATGTATCTGCAAAAAACAAGAATATGGTGAGGAAGAAAAGTTTTAAATGGTTGGGAATAATAATAATAGCTACAACAGATAGTTTAAATGACAAAGAAATATACCAAGAAGTCTGACAAGACAAAAATTCTGAGGAAAAATACAACTTAGACAAATGGGAGAAAAAATGGTAATGTGATAAGTATTCTGAGACAGAAAATGTATAAGATAAGTATTCTGAGACAAAAATATTTCATAACCTAAAATTTTGACCTCAGTCAAACTTAATCAAAGGTTACAGGGTGGGCATTATCTAACATGAGATTTCTTAGAGAATTAGACAGAGAGAAGACTTTCTAAGTAACCGAGTTGTATGTTCCAGCCAAATGAAAGAAACGCTGGAACAGGAAACAGTAGATGGAAGCTAGCAAAAATGGCAGCAAAGCTCCAGACTGGCTGCTGTGTCACAGGCTGAAGTGTCACTGAGCTGGGTCTGAGGAAATGGGGACAAAACTGAAAAGCACCTACACTGTTCAGCAGCTTCAAAATACTAATATGTGGGCTGGCAATATAACTCAGTGGTTTGCAAGTACAAGGTCCCTAGCTCAATTCCCAGAAACTACATACAACAATGCTGGGCATGGTGACTCATGTCCACCAGCATTCAGTACCACATACCAGAGCGTGGGGTGTGATGGCTCATGCCTGAAATCCCAGCACCCAGTAGGCAGAGGTAGGAGGATTGCTGAGTTTGTGGTTGAGTTCAGGACTACAAGGTGAACTACTAGGTGAGAACCTATCTAAAAAAAAAAGAGAAAAAAAAACACGAATGTGTGTTTAAATGGATACTGGCATCACTGTCTATGATGACTGGAGGAAGATGGGAGCTGAGTGCTAATGACCTTTCATTTGCCCCTGCAAATGCATTTCCAACCCTCCCTGTGCTTCCCTGAATCCACAAAGACTGACTTCTCAGGACCACATTACTCTCCTCCCTGAACTCCAGCTTGCAAGTGTGTTGGCCAGAGGGACACACTAGCAGGAAATCACAAAGGAAGAGAAGGGGACAATCAGGATCCATGCCCATCTTCTCAGGTCACTTTAGCAGATGAGTTTTCACCCTGTGGCCTATCTCTTGTCAGGCAGCCCCTCTGCCGTGGCTACAGTTCTCACAAGGATTGTTCACTAAGGCTCTTGCTTTCTTGCTCCACCAGGTCAGATGTGATAATAACTTCTCATAAGTGCTAGTTCCTGGGGATCTCCCCCTTTCTGCTCAGGTCTTTTTATTAAATGATAATTAACAAAAAACTTTTGACTATAAGTTTCTCTTTCCAGTTGTCCCAGCTAATACACTATTTTGAGTACTGATAGAAAGTCAAATAACACAGTTAGATATAGAGGATGAATTACTTTTCTTTGATTTCCCTAAGTTTGTCCAACACATCATTTTTGGTGCTTGTGTGAGTATACAAGTGTATGTGTGGGCTATTTTATTTTATTTCTGGTTACTGAATTAATCAGAGGAATAAAATTGATTCTTCAGTCCCCAATATTGGGGACAGTTTTAAACAATAAGAAGGTTATGAAATGCTTACCTTGTAACAAATTGGTGAAGTATATATCAAGTGCTTTACTGCTATGCAGAAAATAATCCCATTTCCAGTTATATATATATGCAGAAAATAATCTCATTTATTTTAACTCAGTTTTATCACACTAACATTATGTTCTTTAGCCATTTCTTTGCAGCTAAAAAAGTAATAATAGTTGTATTCAAATTAATAGCTGATCATATTATACATAAAACTTTCAGTCCAGATTTTTCCTTTTAAAAGTGTATAATGAGCATGTTTCCATGCTGCTACAACTTTTCATAATCATGATTTGCAAATTCTAGGTTATATCAAGCGAGATGGGTGTACCATCAATGGCAATCTCCTGCTGCTTCATTCTTTTGTACACAATTTTCCCATAATCCACATGAGAAATTTTATTGTGAACAAAATAACTGAATAAATCTGACAGCTACGAGTTCTTTCAGCACTGAGCTTGTTCTGGGATGTAGTCTAGGCTGTGGCAGAAAGGTGCAAGTAGGCCAGTATTTGAGTGTACGGAGAGAAGAGGTGGTGCTCTGAAGAAGCCCCTGCTCAGAGCCAGGGCCCACAGCTAGTGGAGTAACAATGCTTGAGCCTCACAGAGGGGCAGAAATAAAATATTAACTGTTCAGATGAGCCACTGTATAAGCACATGCCATTGTGTGTTAGAAGAGCAGAACGGAGTGATCTGGGGCGTGTGATGCTCAATGGGAGGTGCAGGCTTCTTCTACTCCCAGGACACCCAACGCAGCCACCTCTGCAGGAGCCCACAGAACACAGGCCCGATTGCCTCCACTCTGGGATGCAGCTTTAAGGGGAGCTTTTCAGCAATGCATGCCAGTCAATGAGATAATAGCCCTAAGTTAGTAGTGACCTGGAGATGCCTTCCAACACCGCAGGCAGGTGGCGCTGATACAGGGAGCTGGAGCCAGAGCCAGAGAGAAATGCCACCTCTCAGTGATGTGATTGTGTTTGAAAGCAACCCCAGATAAATTTTCAAAAATAGTTTGGTAAGTCCTGGTGAGGTTGTCTAGCTCTTGGGACAGATTTTTTTTTAATTATCATATTATTAGTAGGATGTTAATTTTACTCTGGATTAAGGATGGCTAGAAAAAATGAGTTGTACTTTACAGTTTTATAAATAATATAGTCACTGTACTCTTCACTGACTCCTTTGAAATCTTCACTTAAGAAGAAATCCTGGTGAAGGCAAACATGTTTCAATGGAAGGAGGGTCAGTGTCATAAATGTAGGTGTTTTCAAAGAAAAATTTCCTAGACCATGGCACATTAAACTTCTTTAGAAAACTTTAAAAGTTGTGTCTCAACCATATAGTTAAGTTTAGCAGTGGTTCTAAGGTCTTACAACTGTAGTGACATATTTCATAAGAAAAGGCAAGGTTTCTGAAAGATGGATGCTGTGGAAACAGCAATTTTCCACTGGAAGAGCTGCCAGCATTTAATTTCAGGGTAAAGACACTGGACATATAATCTCTGCATCTAATTTAGGAGGCATAGATAAGAAAAAGAAATGAAGAACAATACATAAACCAACCCCAGTGCTGCAGGTCTGTCTCAAGTGTATTTCATTAAAAACACATGCATTCTCCTCTTTAAAATGTCACATATTCCAAAGCATTAAGATGCCTGAATTAAGATGCTCTTAGCTGCAAGCAACAGAAACCCAATATGTACCAAAATAGTGCTGTGTGGAGACCTGGGTAATTCCTTACGGAATGAGCAAAGAACACAACATTTAAAGCTGTGCCTGGAAGAAGTGGAGCTGGTCTCAGTGGTGACTGACTCTCAGAGCTAGAGCCAGGCCAGGATTAACTCTGTCTTGTATCATAGCTTTCATTCACTGCAGTGTTTTCATTGTGTTTCAGACAGAGATGGCTTTCCTCCACAGGATTCACTTACATCTCTTCATTCAAAAATGATTTTGACCAATGACTTTGCTTGGTTCAATCTGGCCACCTTCTATTGCTTGATCAGTCTCCTGGTAACCAATGAGCCCAGTTTCTGAAGAATCCATCTCCCAGAAGGAGGACAGCACTGGCAGGACACTGGGAGGGTAGCTCTGCACCAGCCCAACCCTTCATTAGTGAGTATGAAAACAAAAAAGATCATTGAAATAAAAAAGAAATTTCCTGCAATCTCATGACTTCTAACTTAGTGGTTTTGAATGAGCCTTATTTTCTAATTTGTTCATATACATCTAAGTGACAAAGCTACCCAACAAAACATGGTTTGAAGACACAGATCTTAAAAATGCATGAACAATGCTCATCCTCTGGGGCTCTTAGGGCTTAGCCCTATGTGAAGGACTATTTCTACTTTTGAAAGTCTTTGAGAAATAAGGTGGAGGATGAGCACCACTAACTTGGAAACTGAAATATGAAATGCTCTGATTTTGGACTCTGAGCACCAGCAAGACACAGTAAATATTTCACACTTGACTTCAGGTGATAGGTTGCAGTCAAAACACAGGTGCATAGCACACAACTTATGCGGCATCCTCACAGTGAAAAAAATATCTTGCCAGATCCTGTTAGTGGCGCTATATCTTTTCTGGATACCTGAAAGGGTAATGTGATGGTATGTGTGAAAGCTGAACACCCCTACAGCAAGTTCCCCGTGAAGTTATATGCGGGACCAAGACTACTTCATTTCTCATTGTGGTTTTTTATTATTAATTTTTCTCAGTGTTGTAAAGATACTGTTGAAAATGTTGAAAAGACCTGAGGGTGATAATGGCACGAGAAGTATTGAGTCTTAACTACAGCAAGGAAAAGTCAAGGAAGCTGCTAGAGAGTGTGAGTGTGAAATACCTTACAAAAGTCTAGTGTGGGAGTGACCACCATGAGGACCCAAATAAGCTGAAGGATAAACTAGTAAAGTTCTATTCTGCAAGCGAAGAGTAGAGGTTAATCAAAAATAGACACTGCATAAAGCTAAAACCCATGTCAGTTCCGTGTGGAAAAGGCTGACTCTGAGCCCAAGTTTCACAGAGAGCACATGAAACTCAATTTCATGCTAATCAGGAATTGAGCAGAGATTCTTCACCAGGAATCAGAAATTGAAGAGCACTATGCATGGGCTGGTTGCAAAAATTTAAGAAAAGACACAGCATCAGTTTAAAAATTATAGTGGAAAGGCATCAGTGCATCACAAAACAGTAGGGTAATTCACTGACGTGTTTGCCAGCGTCACTGCTGATGAAAATCTAACCCCGGAACAAGTCTGTGCTGAGGAAACATCAGTTTTGGTGCTGTGTGTACTGCACAGATGAGACAATCTCTACATAAGTAAAGTATGCCCATGACAGAATCGTGGTGCTGGCTGTGCCAGGGCAGCAGGCACACAAGCATGTAAACTTGCTGCGATAGGCAAAAGCATACTTCGTTTTAAAGAAATGTATTTTTTATCTATCCATTATTATATGTAAAATTGGTAAATCACTGAGGTCACATTTTCTGGTTGGTCTTGTAACCATTTTGAACTATTGGCTTGTGTTCACCGTGGGAACTTAACTGGATGGTAAGTGTGATTTTGCTACTCCTTCACAGCTGTCTCTCTATTCCCCAGCTGAAATTGTCGTCAGAAGGAATGTTTATGCTGTGTACTCCCCTTATATGTGAATGTATCAGTTTAGTTATGTGACCAGGGGAGTTCAGACCAACGATGAAGAGCATGCCAGCAGCACTGAACCCAGGGAAGGGGCCAGAAGGCCTTCACATGAAGATGTCACATGAGGGCACCTCTGGGCTATTATGCCATGGCCAGTGCTTGTGGCCCAGTGGCTTAAGAAGCCTTGGTGCATTTCTATATGACCTGTGGCCTAAGACAATGTCCAGTCAGAAAGGTGGCCAAAGTGCTGACTTTAAAGGATTTAAAGTGCAAATGAAACAAACATGTCTGATCTTCTTACATATGCCTAAAATATTCCTTTAGACTCCATCAGTGAGCCAGAAAGACACTGAAATTTTTAACCTCAGTAATGAGGCTCCGATTGCTCACTCATTGACCAATAGTGACACAGCCAAAGTGATTCTAAGACAAGTAATGATAATGATGTTCACACTGCAGAAAAAGTGCCCCTGGAGGATGTGGTGTGACAGTGTGATTGGTTTATTGAAGGGTTAGAACAGTGTGCATTCATAATGAAAAAAATATCATGTCAGTTTATATACGTCAAAGAGACTTTTAAGCCAAAAACTATTGCTAAGGAGGCAGTTGACTGAAGGAAAGACTTAAGCAAGCCAGCTAGCAGATGCCTCCTCATCTCTAATGGGCACACGTGCTGGTCCCTGAACTGCTTCTGACAATTCTTATCACCTAAAAAACAAATGACAAACAAAACTGTACAACTATTTTTTTTTTAATCAAACACAACCCCTGCCCTTTTGGGACCGATAAGATACAGAGGAAGAAGAGGTGTGATTACAAAAATATAGTGATTACTTAAATTTTAAAAAGGTTATTGAGGAAAATACACATCATCATTAATTCCTATCAAAATTCTTACCCTACCTTCCAATCCACTCATGTCCATCATTCTGGCCATTTGTGGAAGCAGTCCTGGGACTCATTTTGTTCCAGTTATGCTCTCATGCCTGACTCAAGGTCCTAAGTTGATTAAAAGTTTTACCTTTCACAGTTATTTTGAATGGGGGCCTAGTCAAAATCACACAGTGCTAGATCAAGTGGATGAGAACAGGCACTATGCTTGTTCCCAGCATACCTTCCCTTTTATTGGTATTTGGCAGCCACATTTGTCACATTTTTATTGCATCTCAGAGACACACACAAACATACAGATACCCACATATGCACACACCCAACGCACGTGCATGCATACACACACACACACACACGCACGCACGCACAAGTGCACTTCCAAAACTGCTTCGGAAAATGTCAAGCATGGGGTAAATATGTTCCAGGCCAGGGGGAATACTTTGAAGATTAATAGTGATGAGTCTTTTACTCTAATAAATTTAGATATTCACTGTATGTTTTGATCACTCCTATGTGGATAGGTGCTCCAAATGAGAAAAAAAAATTATCAAATAATTAGTTTCTTCATAGTTCCTAAATCTTATGAAAGTTCACAGTAAATACAGTAATTAGGGTAGACAAGTAGCTATTAACAAGAAATTAAAACACTAGCAAACCAATACCCTGGTAATTAACTAAAAATGTGAAGTAAAATATCCCAGTTTCTAATAATACCAACCCCCCCCAAAAAAAACCTATCAAAACTCAAGAAAAACTATTAGATTTTGCAAAATTATTTCTCCCTCTTAAAGAAAGAGCTTTCACAGCCTAAGTCACTGTGGTCTTCATATGTGACTGTCACAACTACATAAAATCAGCATCCCCATCAGAGGGTAGAACAGTATAACGTAAAACAAAAGAATACTAAATTTTGTTTTTCTTGTTTGGTACTTTTTATTTTAGTTTTCATCATTCTTGTATTTTTCCTCCTTTTTCTTATATTTTTATTATTTTCACTTTTTTTTCTTTAGAAAATGTAAGTCTATGAATTTACCTCTGAGGGAATCTTGGCTGAAGCACACCAATGACTCACATGCGAAATATTTTGTACTTGCTTTTATAATTCCTTTTTCGTTTTCATAGTTACTAAACTGAGTGCTATTTCCAAAATATGTTATTAATTTGGCATGCTGTCAGAAAACATGGTTCTTTTCACTACTTTTTCATTTGGGAAAATTATAGTTACTTTCCTTTGTGGCCTGGGAAGATCAATAGTTTTAACTATATGTTCCTCTTTAAAAGACTATTTATTATCTGTAGAGAAAATATATATAGAGAGAGATATGTATTTATATTGATTTAACATTTTTAGTTGTGCAGTTAAAATGTCTAGTGTAGTTTATTATGAGCTGCTTCACCTGCTGAATTCAAAGTAAAATAGAGTATAATTCTATAACTGTTCAGCCACGTCTTTTACATTTATGCATTGTTGCTTATATTTAAATATTACATGTTGAATATAATGGATTTAAAAGTCAGACTTTCAAAGTGTGGTATGTTCCTTTTGTTAATGTCAAATGCATATTTTCTCTTGCCTACTATTTTGTCTAATATGAATTCTGCCAATTTTTTAAAAATTATCTTAATATTTTTTTGCTTTCAAATTTTAACCTTTCTAGATAAATCGACTTGAAAACTCTATTCTTTAAATTGAATTTTGTTTCTTAAGCCAATGTAAATTTTTTCTTGTTAACTAAGGAGTTTACCTTACTACATTTATTATCTTAATTACTTTGGTTGGCCATCCTTAATCCTATTTTTTGTTCCACACTATTTTCAGTTTTGGTTTGTTTTTATGGTTTTTGGTTTGTTTTAGATATTTTGGTTTTGGTTTTCTGGTTGTTTTGTTTTACTTTATTTTGTTGCAGGGGCCATTTCTTAGCTAACTTTCTACCTAATACTCTAAGCCAGTGCCTGGCCAAGAAAAGATTTCTGAAATGAATAAACTAAATAGAAATGGTACAATGATGATGTGGAAAAATTTATGCTTCTTTTAATTCTGCTTGTTTGTGATTAACTTAATTTTAGAGTAAAAAAATTTAAACTATTTTTTCAAGTTTAACAATATAATAATTCAGTTATAGTTTAGAAGATAGTTCAGAAGTTTTGACTTTATTTGCTATGTACTAATCCAGTATTTGTAATTTAAGTCATATTTATGATCAACATCATTTCTTATTTTTATAATATGGAGACAGAAACAGAGAAAAAGAGGTGGGGGCAAAAATGTACATAAACTTCAGGAAAAGAAAAAGTTGTATAAATATTTTAATACTAAATTTATTGAGATATGAGATTAATACAAGTTTCCTTTGGCTTCTACAATTACAAGAGGTGCTCAAAGTGGTGGCCACTGGTGTGGACACTTTTATTAGTATGGTGAACTGGTACTGGGGTAACTTTGGTCTGAGATTGCTGCACATACATTTTCAATTTCTTCTCTAAGGGACAGCAGTATAATGGGTTTTCTGTGATATACAGAAAATGGGGTCCTCCATAAAAGGGTGACACCGTCTATTGAAAAAATATCTATTGTACTATTTTTCTTTTTCTGAAATGTGTATACATTCTTTTGACTTGCTCTATCTGTCTAGCTATCTGGAAGTGAAAATGGAAAGTATATAACTATACATAAATATATATAATATACACACATACATAGTTTCCATTTTCATTTCCACACTTGTCTTATTTTATGTCATTTTCGCTAGTAGGTATCCTTTATATTTATGGAGGTATTATCTAGTACCTACTAGAATTTCTAAGTCTTTGCCCACATAGAAATATTTTGTACTGCTTTCTAAACCTGATGGCCCAAGGGATTGTATCCAGACATCCAAAGCTCACAGGTCTCTGGACATTCTTACAGGAGTCCTTAGAAGCAATGCTACTCTCTCCTTAGCCAAGCACATCGCCGTTCGGGGTAATGCAGTCTGCGTGTCTGGCTGGTTACTACTGGTTAGCAATCAATGCCAGCATGCCTGGAACAGGTCAAAGCTTGAGAGCCAGGGTTTTAGAAGGGGTGTCATTGGCAAGGTTGAGGCTAACAAACTCTTGTTTCTTCAAGGATAACCTGATTTCTATTCTAAGGTAGCTGGCTGGGTCTGGGCCCAGATCTGGGTTAGAGCCATCTCGGTGGCCAACTCTAAACAGCACTGGGATTGGCAGGCCCTTCAGAACCACAGGTGGTGGGAAGAGGGAGCTCTTTAAACAAATTGCACTACTGTTTCTAGACAGTTGGGGCAAGGGGGCTGGGCAGCCCAAAACCACACATGTCCACTATCGGCAAGCTACAGAGAAAGGATTTCTTTAAGCCAAGTATTTACCTTTGGCTAAAGATTCTCACCAAGTGTTTGCAGGGGCTATTACTTAAACCTAGTACACTAAATTGGGGTTACTTTCTGGATCTCATTCTTCATTTATTTTCTGCTGTACACAGGTCTGTTTACTTAGCGGGGTTGGTAGTGTACATTAGTTGTATAGAATGTACCTATCATTCTAAAGTAATTGAACAGTTTGAACAACAGAAAACAAAATTAGCTTGTCTACCTACACTGTCACAGGGTAGACTTGTGGAGTGATTGAGAATACAGGGGAATTTAGATTTGCTATTCATTTAACATCTCCTGCCACTATATTCTTACTGTATAATATGGGACATTTGTTTTATGTGAAAAATGTATATATTTCAGGGTTGAGGATTTAGCTCAGGGGCTTTCGCCTAGTAAGTACAAGGTCCTGAGTTTGATCCCTGGTACAAAGGGGGGAAAAAAAAAAACACCACAGTGAAGAGGTATCTGCATGCACTGAGCTGTAGCATAAGTTTAGTATCAACTCTTGTATCAACCATTAGTTGGAAGGAGTATTTACTAGGTGTAGGGGAACTGTAGGGCCTAATGGAGGTAGCAAAGTGCTCTTTGGCTCTGACCCTTGGTATACAGATCATCCCCAGAGTTTCTCCTATTTGAAAGATAGTTAAAAAGTAAAAATTCAAATAAGAGAAAATTCTTAAATGTTCAATATACAGAAATATTACAATGACACCGTGATAATATGTTCAACTAAAATCATAAGTGCCAACTAAAAACATCAGCTCAGCTTGAGCCATTATGCTGAGCTGGAACCCATCACAGAGCAGGCTGCAGGCACCTGCCCTTCCTCCCATGCAAGGGCCTGTGTCTGTGAGCACCAAGCTCCCCGCAGCGTGCCTCGAGCCTCTGGGGGAGGACAAAGACCAAAGCCAGGGACCTTATGGAGCTTTGGCATCTTAAACTCAGAATGTCCTGTGCAGTAAGCCAACTGGATTCCCCAAATCTTTTCCAGACTTGTGGCTGATGGACTACATCTTTTCCTATCCTATATTTCACAGATTTTTCTATTTTTAATCCAAGAGCAGTGCTTTGTTTTTACCCTTAATGAACCATTTGGCTCATTATTTTAGCCCATTGCAGTCCAGAATCCATGATAAAAGGCCCTGACTTTGTCTCCAAGTTTCTGGAAACCTATAAATGTTACTGTCAGCGTCTTCTTCCAACTACTAGTGAAAGCAACAGAATATAAGCTTTTCAGATTGCAGTCTAAAGAAACGTGATCACAAGAGGATGACCATTTTATTTCAGTGTTCATGGACAAAAAACATGACAGGTCTGGTCACTGTGCTTACAGTAGACATTTCTGGTGGGATCATGAGAGGAGATACTTCTGAGACTGTGGGTAAGGTATCAGCTTCTTCTCCATGGGACAGGTTGGGTGTAGGACTCTGCAGTAGGACTACTTAGGCTGTCTCAGCTTTCAGACTTATGGTGAACAGTGGAAGATACAGAGAGGGGTCCTGACAACATTTCCAACAAGTGGGGTCCTCCTATCAGAGCCCTTCATTGCTCTCATTTTTGTTAGGCACATAATAATATAAAGAACAAGGGTAGCTAAAGCTTGGCAATGTAATAGCAGGCAGGGCCATGCCCTCCCAAGATGCGCCCTGTGGGTCTAGGGAGGGAGCATGACACGTGACCCCACATCGGCAAAGGGAGGACAACTCTCTGTAACCTTGCTGATGCCAGGTGGATAAATAAGGACAAGCATTCCTGAGGTTTGCCAGCACACAACCATTTTAGCCATAACTGAAGGAGACACAATACAGTTGAAAAATAAGGCTTTTTAGTGTAAACATTTTACTTCAGATTCAATTAGCAAGTTACTAACTTACTACTGTCCAATAAAGATATTTTTTACTAAAGGAAAATAGGACACGCACAACCTGGAGACAATTGGAATCTGCTTTATTGAATAAAATACATACCTGATATTAATAGATGTAATTAAACAGAATTCATAAGATCATCATGTGGATAAAAAGTAATCTGAACATTCTTAATGAGAATCAATTCATTTCTGTTAATTCAGTAATTCATTTATAATTTTTCAGCCAGTATTCATGATAGTTCATTTCATAAAAATCTCTATTTTCAAAGTTAGTCTGAGAAAATATAAAAATACAGAAAAATATTCCTGTGTCTACTCATAATCTTCCCATTTTTCTGTAAAAGAGATCAATAGAAATTAAAAACATTCTCAGCTGTATGAAGGTTTATTTTCTTTAATTTATGTAATTTTAGGATAGAAACAGTTTTATTTTTTTCAGTAGAGATCTAAATACTGTTTTTATGTTTAAAATCAAATATGTAATCAGAATTTAAAGCCAGCATCTAACTACTACTTTACTAAGCACGCGGCCACCATCATGACCTTGACCCTCCATACGTGGCCCATTAAGGCGGCCACATAAAGAGCAAAGTTCTCTAATCTGCACTAAGTGGAAGTTGCTGTTGAAGAGTTGCTTCCAGGGCATTAAACAGACACTGAAAGTACATCTTCTACAACTACATGTCTGAAACAGTGCTGGATGTACGTGATTTCTTAGCCCTAACTTACATCCGCAGCAACATTTTCGGAGCATGACCACAGAAAATGAGAGGACTGTGGAAAGTGGCAGAAGAGGGAGCATCACGCTGTCTCTACAAATATAAAGATATCTCTGTCTGATTTTAGGTGAACTAACTTTGTAGGCTATATTCAAATTTAAATGGAATTGCATATTTTTAATCTTTAAAACATGCAGGATGCGTTATTATACAAAGCTTATTTCCTTTTTATTTTGAAAAAAACATGCTTTTCAAACTGTATCATTATTTTTGGACAATTTACATATTGAAATGTAAAGTATCTTAACCTTATCTACTTGTTTTGAAGTACTTCAAAATCAGGTCATCCCTGAGAGCAATTTTATATTGAAACTCTAAAAATCTAACTTAATTACATGTATTAGTACTCATTTTTGTTAGAGTAACACTGCTGAAAGGTGGATAATCAGGAGTTTGAAAATCACTACAAAAAATATCATTTATTGTGTGATATTTTAAAAACATTGACTTAACCAACCAGAAAAGGTTTTGGAAATGGTAGTTGTGCTTGGGCTTTTAGTTTTGGTATTTGTTTTTCAGTAAAAAATTTCCTTTCACATAATAAAGAAGATTTTTGCTAAAAAAAATCTATTTTTCAGATAATATAAAGGTAAATTTGTAAATGTTAAGAATCATCACAAAAATAACAGAAGCCTAAGTTAATGGTGCTTGAAGGGTCCTTTTCAAGTAAAAAAAATGAAAAGTTTAAACAGTTGAAAAAAATATATATATGTATGATTTGATTTGCTGATTGCTACCCAAATTCAATATACTTAGTAAAAGATTTATAAGTTTAATTTTAAGTCTTTTGTCCTGGCTATTTCTCTTATTTTTATATTTTTCTCCATTTTCTAGGAATTAAAACACTCTTACTATTCTGTTAGTTATCTCAATATACAGAAATGAAGGTAAAATGTGGAGGAACCACAGTGTAAGGTCAGTTGGTTACATATTCAATATTAACATATCAAATGATATTTTTCGTAAACTGTGTAATACAAATGCTCAAAATGTTTCAAAGAATGGTAACTATACTGGTAGGGATTTTCAATTTTTTCTGAAGTACACATTTTATGCTGAAAGTTGCTGGTAACCAAAGAGAACACACTGATGCCTACTGATCCCTGGGTAAGAGCACAAGACACCAGGGGTACCACTAGATTTCTCCAAATGCAGGGCACACCTACCGATAGCATCAATAGTTGATCATTTTTCGAAGGGCATCATAGCATTTCCATTTATCTGGGATGTAGAATGGCTCAAAAATGTGAGGGAACGGAGTATCGTAACCACAAACTCTGGATATCGGAGCCTCTAGGTTGAGGAAACATTCTTCCTGCAGAGATGAAATCGAGACATCCAAACTAAAGAATATATTTTGCTTCACAAAAATTATGCATTTCAATCTCAGATAACTCACCCACTTGAAATACAACAGTATCTAACTCTACTGAAAATACTTAAATATATTTTAATATGGAAAAAGGTTTGATCTCAAATTTACCTAAAATGTTTTCATGTCCACGAATGCACTTCATGTCTGTGTATATTTCTTGCCTAAGACATGCTAAGATCACACTGAACATACTTCTTGTAAATAGAAACTCAAGGCTTGACAAAAACACAGAAAAATGTGCATATTAGTTAAATCTCCAGCTCAAAATCTGTGATGATGTTTTCTCATTTCCTTCATTTTTCAAACTTTATAATATGAATGTGAACTGCTCTTATCATACATGTCTAATTCCTCAGTGGTCTATCCAGACTAAACTTCCATCAGACGCGGGTGTGGCCTCACCTCCTGCAGGATCTTCCACTCAACTGCTCTGCATGATATAGGTGTCACGTGCCATGCGTCACCTCCACTGGGAAGCCTTCCTTCTCAGCCACTCCTAGTCACATACAAGAAGAGGGAGGGGCTTCTGTCCCAAGCTCCCCTGGATTAGGTCTGCACAGGGTCTACTGTAGTGGCCAAGATTTGTGTCTTCCCTGAGACCATGACCTTCTTGAGACCGGAAATGTTGTTCAAATACGTCAAACCAAAGCTCCAGCAAAACAGTGCAGAACATTATTTTTAAGGAGAAAATAATGCAATATCAGTAAAAATAAATTCAAATTTTTAAAATGAAAGATTTAAAGATCTGAAGTAAAAAAGAAATATAATTAAACTACTGTCATAAACTAAAATAAATTTTATCATTCAGAAGTACTACCTGAAATAAAATCCTTGGATTTAAAAATGTATTTAACATGCTATTACTATCTTAAAATTTTAATTTGAGCAAGCTATTTTTACATAAAAGAATCCTAACATCTTAGCAATCTGTACTCACTGTGCTTTTTTTTCCCCCACTGACAAATGTACTCGGGCAGAAAGGTCAGGCAAAGAGTACGCACCAGTTCTAAGGGAAGGAACTGGTCTTTTACAGACCTCTCCTCACCCCATCAACTACGTGATGGTGTAAAACACCAAAGGGGTGTTGTATCTCCTAGCAGCAGAAATCTTTCATGAGCAACATTAGAATTTCTAATACCTTAAAGAATCATCTAAGAAATCTCACTACTGATAAGCTCACACAAGATGATAAACTGGGTGGATTATTTCTTGATTGCAGCAAGTAATTTTAAAGCCTTTAAACTGTCAATTCAGGATTAACTCAATTTTACTTCTCTAGCTGACACAGGCTATTTCCTTTTATCTTTCTTGAACACTGCACTCTTCATAAATGAACTACGCTTGGACTCTGCAAAACAGAGTATCAAGGGCAAAATATTTCACTAAATGCTTTTGATTTTATATCCATTATAAAATACTATTGATTCAAACTAGCAATTTGGAAAGCTGGCCTCCCATGAGATGCTTGGTCAGTACTTGTAATGTCACTGCCTTTAGCACAAGGGCTAACATCACCAAACTAAACAAACAAACAAACAAATTCCGTAACAGCAATGGTTATAACTGTTCAAGAATGTGAGCGTCAGTCTTGCATGGGCATAGAACACAACTGCTGCCGGGGCACACTTCAACTGTGCACGCTGGATATCCTTTGAGGCTGTGAATATCCAGGAAGGAAAAAAAGACTCGATTCTATGCTTCATAGTTTTTGAAATTTTATGAGAAAGTATAAATTCTATAATCAAATGCCATTGGGAGGGAAAAAAAAAAAAGAAAAGAATAAAGTGAAGAATCTTTCTTCTGTGAATAAAAGCTTCTATTTTAATGTTCCATAAATTTGTAATTTTACTGGTCAGGTAGTGAAAAGAAACATGACCTGTAAAATTACAAGTATATGGAACATTATACTCTGACCAGTGAAAACAGAAATTCTGACTCTACTAAACAAAGTACAGTGAAGAGTCTTAAATTATTTCTCTAGAGATTTCAGGTAAAACTTCTTTTAAAGCAATTAGAAATAAGATGTTTGCATCAATCAAGCAGTTTTGACCGTTATTCCATGCTAATTTATTCATATACAAATTATTCAATTATGAGTGAATGCTTCTTTGACTTACTGTCAAAATAAGGCACGTTTCTCAGCCCTAGTTTTTTCATACGTTACACATACACACACACACACACACACACACACAGAAATACTTGAATCCTATTGGCAGATATTTAGATTAATGTACAAAATTAATGGCTCACAAAATACGTCTCTCTCCATTGTAACCACATGACATCGTAACTATAGCAACTATGTGCTCTGAATTTTCAAGACAATTCAGATTAATCATATTCATCTATTCCACTGGTGGCCTAAAAGTACACTCATATTTTTAAAACTATGATGATTTGTGATTCAGAAATAGTAAGCTGCATAAAATTAGGAATTAAGTAACAGCCTCACCCGCAGGTTATTGGAAGGATCTTACGCAGTGTCTAGAACACGGGCTAGAGTGTCGTCAGTGTTTCTTCTTTCTCCCTCTATGGAGAACTGTGTGCTGACTGGCTCAGTCCGTGTGGAACAATGACAGAATGACAATGAAGCCCAGAATGACCACAGCGTGACACAAAATCAGGGTCCACAGCGAAGAACCCAAGGAGGAATCAAGAGAAACTTCACGCTTTTGGGTTCAAAATTTTACCCAGAATCCAGTGAGAAGGATGAAAGTGAACCACGCAGCAACGATTACATATCATCTGCTTTGGTCTATGCTTCCACACAGTGTGATATTGAAAGTAAAATAGATGTTCCTTCCATAAGATCCATGTGAAATTCTACAAACTGCATTTGTATTTGCTTCTCACTATGCTTCGTGCTCCATAAGATTTTTTCCTAAAGTATTCTAACCACGAGAACAGTGACCAGTATTTAGGGTGTTTTAAGCATGACATTTAAATAAGTTAAATTTTATCTCATTTGTATTTAACTTGGCAGGTGAGGAAATGTAAATGAAAGACATTTCTCAAGGTTAAATAGTTATATATACAGAATAAAATCTATATTTTTACTCCCTCTTTTGTAAATTTTGAGGAACTATTTTTGCAACTAGCAATAATGGAAGAGTGTGTTGAAATAAATAAGGGCAAAACAGCAAGCAGGCTAGTATTATGAAGGTCTCCCAACACAGCCGCAAGAATTCTAACAGATGAGGTGTCAAAAGCTCCTTCCACATGTAAGGAAGGCCGAGGCTACAATACATAAAGAGACCGAATGGATTAAATTATGCATGAAGGTAACACACAAAGCAATAAACAGATGGTCATAGGCACAGGCAATCTCCTGAGCTATACTAAATGATTTAAGTAAACAAGTCAAACTGTTTTTATATTAGCCATATGGATTGCTACTCATGTCCTAACCAGAAAAGGAAGCAACACAAAATAACCCCAAATCATTAGAACCACAGACACAGGCAAAATAAATGATCTTCATCTACATATTTTGTGTAACACAACAATAGAAAATTTTGTATTTGTTTCTCAACAGGAAAGGGAGGGGGAGTAGGAATTAAAAGAATTAGGTAAATAATAGTTTGATAAATAAAACATTATTGAAGCTTTTACAAATGAAGAAATGGAATTTATTTCTACATTTTCATAAGTGTAACTGCACTGATTTGACTGTGTCCTTCAAAGTTTGTGTGTTGGAAACTTAGTTGCTAAGTTCATAAGCGGATGGATTTGGAAGTAGGTCCTTTGGGAGGTTCTTAGGCCGAGGGGAGTTCACAGATGTTGTCCTATGAGGGCAGTGTTGGCTTTACAAGAGGAGGAGGACCTGAGCTAGCACAATGGCCCAGGCTCACTGTGTGAAGCTCCCCACTACGTCAGGATATAGCAAGAATCCTTCACCAGATGCCAAAAGAAAGAAGTGGTACCAAACTATTGGATTTCTCAGACACTAGAAACGAGCCAAGTCAATTTTTATTCTTCATTAACTAACTAGTCTCAGATATTTTGTTACAGTGCAGAAAGTGGACTAAGACAGTGTATGTGCTAGTGTATATAAAAACACGTACAAATCAGGGCTCTCATAGGATGCCTCAATATCTCTCAATATTTAACAGAATTTCCTGTTTATTTTTTTTTTAAATTCAAAGTAAATCAAGTACTATTTCATCTGTCACAATGGTAGGAATTTCCTCACTGAAATCACTGTCGCAGGCACTCCACACCATGGCTCCAGTCATTGCCAGCAGATCTATTCACTATTTTCATGGCAAAGCTACATAATATAAGTGACACAGCACAAAATCTGGAATTCTGTTTAGAAGGAATCTTCACTCTACTGTAATTTAACCTCTGCAAGCCTGTTTAAAACAGTATAAAGGAAGAATTTAAAATTTCTGCATTAGTGTAGAGTACTAGTATTTTTAAAACACCATGGTTATCCTATTTGCCTCTTTAGATTGTGTGGTAGCATATTTTATGACAGTGATTTTTATGCCCAATATGTCATAGTGCTCTATGATTGCTAGGTTTTCTTTTTCTCTTAAGACTTTCCAAGTTAAAGGAATCCCTTCTTTATAACAAATGGGAAGTTTTTTGAAAACCGAATCTTCATTGAAGGTAAGATCCAAGTATATAGAATAGTCAAAACTCAAGAGTGGTATCACTCAACAGCATAAGGTCTGAGCTGCTACTAATTACTGAACATGTCACAGGACTTAAATATGTAAAGCATAGTTTAAAAAAAAAATAACCCCAAAACATAAGTTCCACAACGAGGGAAGATGATGCAGGCCACTGAGTCAAATGGCAGAGCTGGGGCCCTCAGACCACATGGCAAAGCAGGGTCCAGTAGTGCTGCTGCCTTGTGGACGGAATGTGGTTAGACAGATAAATCTAAAGTTACAGAGTATTTTCCCCGCAGCGATAACTACAGACAAGTGATGTGTCAGTCAGCTTACAAAAACTTATGAGTAACAGAGTCAAGAAATATAAGAATGCAATCAAGCACATACATTTTGGAAAAAAGTCAAGACCAAAAACGAGACAATGTCACATGATGTGTTTTCAAATCTATCATTTGCTTTTTGTTTGCTTTTTACTTCCAGGAAATTTAGATGATTCCAGACTCATATTTCTTTCTGTGAACAATTCTGGAATAATTTTTACTCTATTCTTCTAATGAAAGAAATTTGGACACAAGCCACTGTAAAAGACTATATACCATTTTGAGTTGGAAAGCTACAAGGAAAAGTTCAAAATGATATTAGAAAATTATAGGTCTTTTCTTTGCAACACATTTTACTGTCTTATAGCCAGTAGAAGATGATAAAATTTCTTTTAATTTTCAAAAAAAAAACTATTAGTTTCTAAGATTTTAAAAAAGGCAGCACACTCTGATGAGAAATACATCCCTCACAAGTCAAATTGGGCTTGTGTCTCTGGGAGAATTAGTTGACATATTAAACTTTTGTCTTCTCCCTGGAATAATGTCACAACTTTAAAGTTAAAAAAAAAAAAAAAAAGATTTTTAAATCACTTTGTAAAGAAAAAGGCCCAGCTGATATCAAGTAATCATCACATCACTGTAGCAATTTAAACTATTAGAGCATATTTTACTTCACATGTAATGACCACTGAACAAGATATATAATTACAGAACCATTTGTTCTATTGGGGAAAAAAATATTAAGAAGTAGTTTTAGAATGTGCTTAGTTTTAAGGACAAATCTTGGTATCATTTAGACTTTGTTAATAAATTAATAAAACAGATTTTTCTTCTAATTGCAATTAAATGTAGAGAGGCCAGAATTAGCAGTGTGAGAATTAAAATTTAAAAATAAGAAAAATTAAACTAGACTTTAAAGTGATGTATTTTGATAGCTTTAAAGTCTATGGTCTTAGAGACATACATTAATCCTAAATATATCTATGTTAGACATCACTTAGCTTCCAAATCTTATCACAGAATATTTGTTTTAAATCTGCCATGAAAACTTGCTCTCAGTCAAAACATGAGTCTTAGTATATGAGAAAAAATGATCCTGGTGTTTTGAATAACACTCTCCCAGCAAATGAGTCACAGAAACCTGCAGAGGCAGCATGCCAGCAACTGCAAATTAATTTCACCACTGAACTAAATAAATACAACTTTACTAATGCAAGATATTACCCTTATATTAGCCAATGCTTGAAACAGTTATTTATCATCCTCTTAAAACATATATATATATAAAATGTATGTATATACATATATGTATTAGTATATACTGATTTTCCATTTGCGTAGATCTATAAAATTAATTCTCGAGAAAGTAGTCTCTACCTCACCCCAAAACTAACAGATTGTGTCCTTAAATGCTACAAGTATGTATATTTCACTTTTCTAATATTATGCACTTGAGATTCATACAACAAATACTTGTTGACATAAGACCTCTCATTTTTCAAACATAGTATATCGATATAATTCATAAGACAGTTTTGAATAATATATTATCCAGATTCGTATAAAACCTAAAACAATCATTGTCAAGTATTAGCAAAGCTTCCACGTATAATATCATAATCTTGACTAAATTAAAATCTGAGGTCGCTATTACTTAGCTTCACAGAAATAACTTCAATGCCTACTGACTTGAAAAGAATTCCATTTCTTTCTCTAAAACAAATTACTGGTAATTTAGTATGATTTTTTCCCCTAAGATTTCTTTCAGCTAGTTAAAGAATGAAACTGAATGTTAAATTAGGATTTTTATTTAAATTCAGATTCTGTTTTTAAAATGGGAGCTTATTTTCTGAAGTTAGAAAGAAAGATTTAATGGGTTTCCCTGGTTACAGTCTAGCTACTTATAACAAAGTCGGGGAATGCTATTAAAGTATGCACGGCAATGCTTCCTGGTTCCGATTCAATAGTCACGTCAGAATGTAAACATACATTAATATGAATGCCTAAAAGTAGGGATGCATTATCTGCAGAAAGAGTAGCAGTGGAAATTTTAAAATAAAATTTAACATTAAATCAAGTCTTTATATTAGAAATTATATAACAGTTATATACTGGAGATTGCTACTGGTACTCAGAACTGTAGTTCTGTAAATTCCCCCAGCTTAATGTAACAAATAACTGACATCAAGAAAGCAATTATTTCCATCATTTATTACCTTACCTCGTGTCACTTTTAAAAAACTAGATCATGCTTATTATTATAGCCCAGGGCCTATATTGAAATATTTGAAAAGACCACCTCATTTCAACCTTCATGAAACCTAAATTAGCAATTACAAGGTAAGTATTACACCTCCTCTAAAGGCTGTAAACTCTGCTTTCTAACTCTCCAACATAGTTGTGAGCTACAGCCTAGGTCGTCTCGTCCATCTTCACTTCAAGAGCGGTATAACCAGGGCCACAGATTAGTTTCTCTATTAAATCTTCCTGCGATACATTGTTTATTTGCTGCCTCTAAAGATGTCCTGAAGTTTTAGAAGTTCAAAATCCACAGCTTAAATGCTTCTGAAATTTACGATGTGCCAGTTTCGACATTTAAAATGTATGGGGCTACAATGTTTTGTTAAAATACTTTCTATATGCAAGAAAGGGGAGAAAAGGCTATGCTCTCAAATTTCCAGAGACGCTGGAGCTTCTCAAATTTTATAGTTCAAATTCCTCCTATAGACGAAAGCATCCACAGCACGGACGGCAGCGATGTCTGGGAGTGGATCGCAATGCTAAACATGAGCGACTCAGCCCTGGTCACCTCAGAACAAATCACTCTCCCTAAGGTAGGCTTTCTGGTGTTCTCAGCACCGGGAAATTTCAGATAATCCTCCAAAGCGACTTTTGATGATCCTACAAAGCATTCAATTTTCTGCTTGTTTTTCCACAAAATTCTTCATGAAGCATTCTGCCCCTACTAGCTGGTGTTTAGAGAGCAGAAATCAATCCTGGCTAAAGCAGTCTGACAATTCTTTTGTCTCAGCACAGAGAAAACATATTGTTTTAGAATTTGGAGGATGGAAAAGACATGAATACGATTTCTATTAAGATCTGTCATTGCCCCAACTTTACAACCTGTTTTTAAGTTTCAAGATTGATTATAAACTGAAACTATCAGAAAAGAGTAATGGACAGTGATTCTTCTCTAACACCATCTTTCTAAAAAGTTAGAAACCAGTTTTGTTTTGTTTTTTTTACAAAGCTAAAATATTTGCTATTTTACAAATTATACTGTTTGATAAAACTTTTTAAATGGCTTTTTCTTTCTCTTTAAATGTGCTAAATTTCTATATTGTCATTTATGTTTAAAATAAACTAAAAAATATCTTAGTAAACTTAAAAAAAAGAAAAAGAGGAAAAAATAAATATGGTTCATTTTAGTTGCACAGTGCCAGAAGAGACAACCCAGTATTTTTACTAAAATTAATGCTATTTCAAAAATTAATCCTGGCTACATAGCAACACAAACTTTAAGCCTTGATTTTGTTAAATGAATACACCAGACCAAGTTATTTTTCAGAAGCTTAATTGCAGTCACTCGACTATTGCAATTTTATTAATAGAGCACAGCAGAAATAAATGTTAATCGTTACCAATAATTAAGGAGAGTTGTCCAAAAAAAAAACTGACCCCGATGTTTAGTGGTTAATTAAACTTCACTGGTAAATGTATCTTTGCATTCTGAAGGTTGAATAATCGAGCACATTAACGAAGCAAACGGGTTTTTGGCAGGAATATCTGACCCTAAGTTAGCAAAGCTTTTCATTATTTGTGTATGTGTGGCTTTTGCTACCACATCATATTTTTTATCATATTTATCATATTCACTGAAACAGTTTCAGCAACAGAGATCACTATTAATATCTAATTAAAATAAAAGGAAAAATGCAAAATATATTTTCCTCTCTATTGTATTTATATAAGTATATTTCTGCCACTAAAATCTACTGTTATGTCTTACAAAGAAGCTTTCCCTATCGAATATCTACGCATTTGCATATGCATATTCTCACATCATAATTTCAAGGTTAAAGACATATTTCAAAATTAGGTACAAAATACACAGGCCTTATTTTCTGCTTTCATAAATTAGGTAAATGATATATTGATGAGCCTGATCTTTGCATATATTCTCAAAAAGTCTGTATTGCTTGCTTAGCATAGAAAAATTTCTAATAGTAAAATTTTCAATCCTTATAAATGGGGTAGTTAGTAAGTAAGAGCTGGGTCTGGGAACTTTTACAGTTTAAGTATGAAAATACTCTATACAATTAGTAATGTCCAAAGGCACTGTTAACTATAAATTTAGATGAGTTGATTTTGTAATTCACATAAAATAAATAGCATTATGTAGTACATAAACTAGTATTTTTCCAGATTTTATTTAGGTGAACTGAGCTTATTTAATTTCTTTTTATCTACTTACTTGTGGTTGAACCACATAAACTGAATCAGCTCCCTCAATAAAGAATCAAAAATTAAGGCACATAGCATTGATTTCCCCACAGAGATCGCAAGAGTTTATGTATAATCATACACCGAAAATAATAGTGCATGTAGGTACACCTGGACACATAATAAACAATTTTGTGCACAATCAACACATCCTGGAAAATATCCAGAAAAACAACAAGATGACCATAGAAAAAGAAATGTACTGGCTACATGCCTATGTGTTTAAACAAAAAGGAATTTGTAAATGCTTGCAGAGGACAAAAACATCCAACATGCAGTAACCCAAGCTAAGTAGTAACTAAAGACACAATGTTGTTTAATACTTAACCATATAACAATTTATATCGTCTCATTTAATCATTTCACCAACTCTTTGTGGTCGTGACAAGTAAGAAAATGAAGCTGGGAGAGGTGAACTGAGCAGAGAAAATCATACAAGTGTATACTATTCCTTTCTATCTGCACCCGTGCATCCAGTTAATCTCAGCAACCCAGCAAAGGACTTAAGACTTAAAAGTATTCCAAGGACAATGTGTGAATTCTAGGAAATCTGTATTTAGTGCTACTTCTACACCTGTGAAAGAGAAACTCGTGGAATTAGGAGTTTGGTTTTTCCAAATCAATTGTGATTTTTACCAGAAGCTTTCCAGCTGCAGTTTGCTACCTTTTGAAGTGAAGAAGGGGAGACAAGGAACAGATGGATCTTTAATCAGAGTGATGGCAGGTTAACCTGGGTTGACAGGTTTAGGAGGTTTTAGATACGCTCTGGGAAGATGTCTATATGAGAAGGATGTGCACTGAGAAACCTGTTTCTGGTTAATTGCTAGCAACATGAATATGTGAAGGGCAGGAGTGACCACGTGAGTTTGCAAGTCAATGTTGAATCTCAGAGAAAATTAGATAGTCAGTGAATTGAAATTTTACCAGCATGAGTTTTAAAGACTCACTGAAGTGCTTCATTATGTGATTAAATTTGCTTCCCTTCATTTATTTTTTATCAATAACATAATCTTGATGAATTTATGTAACTGAGCAATTTAATTAAAAGGGGACATTTTTTGATAAATTTAAGATGTTTTAAATAAACAAGCTTCTTTCTTTGTCTTAAGAACTGGAATATGAAATTTAATTTTTTACAGTAAGTATTTTATAGCTCTTCTCCACATTTAGCTCATTCTGTAGAACTCTGAAACTAGAGAACAAAATTTCTAAAGTATTTAAATAAATGTCTTATTAGAATAAAATAAGCAAGAGAGCAAGTCATTGCAATTAGATATATTAAATTAAAAAGAAAGTAAAAATGCAGCAATGGAGTGTCTCAAACCTCACTGGCCCATTCCAGTTCTGGTTCTTGGCACAGTCCTTGCTGCTGCCCCTGGGTATTTATTAAGGAGCTGTGAGATCTCGTTAGAGGTGGAAAGCTACTTGCACACATATAAGTGTCATCAAGTGGACATGCCACATGCAAATGAATAGATTCCTGTGAACAGGCACACATAGGTCCCACGTGCTTAGAACAAGCATTGTATTCATTCCTGGGAAAGTATTTGCTTTTGAAGGGTCATTAAAAATGATAATATACCAGGGTTTATGATGTATTGGAATCTCATCGTTTGCAATTCCAAGTCCCCCAAACAAGCATGCTTACATTTGACATAACAAATCACCAGCCCACAATGATTTTCCTTAGGTTCCCTCAAATGCTAATTATGTAGCAAATCTAATTAAGTTCATATGATTTACTTCAGGAGTAGGTACTTCAATTACTTCAGAACTGCCAAAAGGGATCTGAAGTGTCTCTTCTCCCTCCAAAACAATCATGCTGCAGGCCAAACTGATAACCATTAAACACAGCTGCAGAGCAAATGTGCGGTCTCGGTCTGGTAAATACAGTGTTCACACATCAATCTGTGCTCTGAGCAATTTCAGATTCAGAACTACTGATTGCAAGTTTACATTACTGTTATATGAGTATTAAATATATGAGTGTTAAGTCACTGGTTTCACCCTGCACAGTTTGAGCAGATTTCTATATGCCATGAGCTTCCTTCATCTAAGAATATACACAGAAACCCCAAACCTCAAATAATGATAAAGAGATTGGATTAAGATCTTGTTGGGTTGGTTTATATCCAAGCTGCCTAGTTCCATGAATAAGGATAAAGGTTATTTTGTGTCTTTCAAAATAATATCAATGAAGTAATTAATATTAATAGGTAATATATTTCATAGCATTCCTGAGGAAAATCACACATGTGATCATTATTATAAATGTTTTTCTTTTAATTATAGAAATGCAAGAATACAAAACAAATCTGTGGTAGATCTGAATTGCAGAAATCAACCTTTTAAAATTTTTTCAGTAAATCAATTTCCATGGAAGGAAGTCCTTCCTTCTCAGAGGGGCTCTCGATGCCGGGTGGGTTGCCAGATGCTTAAGGCCATGACCACACATCCTCTAGAGACTCAGATCACTATGGCAACTCCCTTTCTCTTATCAATGCATGAGTGTTACAGACATTACTGTTCTGAAAAACCACTTCCTTTTCTGCAGCGATAACAATATGACCTAGTTTCAAGACCAAAATATACCCCACTTTGTGCAAAACAAGTAACAGTTTTGCTGTCTAAATTACTGTACTACAATTCAGCTTTGTAAATAAATGCAAAAAAAAAAAAAAAAAAAAGTGACACCAGCCTATGTACTTCAGTTTTGACACAAGGCACAATCTGTGACATAAGTCATTTATGAATATTACAGCTGCAGTGGGTTATGTACGTAGGTCCAGCAGAAGAAAAATGAGCCTTTAGAGAGCAAATGACTTATCAGAAAAACAACACATACTTTCACATCATTCTTGGACTTCCTTAAAAGAAACCCATTTTCAATAGTTCTGTTTCGTATCTGTAGTTATTCCCAGATTCTTACTTTGCAAGGTAATAAATACATTGACATTTCCTAAATAGATTGAGTACCTCCAAATTTAGAAAAATCTCTCATTTTTTCTTTCTTGTCCTTTTGTCTTTACTGGCTCCCATACTGATAGCTAAAACTGTAGCGAGTGTTCATTTTAGGTGTGTGAAACCAACATCGCCATGTATCAGATGGAGGGATTTACAAAGCCCACTGCCTCAGGGCACAGTACATGACTTGGAGCTGACATCAGTAAATATTTGCTACATGAATGAATGTAGAAGTTAAATAATTTCAATTTATAGCCTTATTCTATTTCACGATGGGACATTCATGACCTGGTCACTAATGAGAGACAAAGATTTAGCAAGACAAGAAATGAAGTATAGAGATTGTTTACTCCTTAGCAATTCTCAGATACCTTTTACTTATCCACAAATGACACAGTATTGCTGCCAAAACTATGAGTTACAAGGTTGTCCTAGCCTTTCCCCCAAAACCCATTATAGACATTTCTACCCTCATTCCAAAGCCTTTTTTTTTTTTTTTTTTGGTTAATGTAGCCTGTCTTGTCCAATTCTTTCATTTTCCTATATCCTACTAATTTGTATGTGCCACCTCTAGGAAACTTTTAGGAATCTACTATTGTTGAGTTTGTCATGGCTGTTTATAGATGGACTAAGTTTGCCAGTCATTATTAATCAAGTATGAATGCCCACTAAGTCTCTGGTCCCAGAGATTTAAGCCACCCTTGCTTGGAGAAACATGGCTGAGGAGTGTTCAAAAGCTTCAGGCATGGGTCTGCGACAGCGGACATGGTGCTGGGCAGCTGGTGCTCAGAACGGGGCTTTCTGAGGAGGGGAACATGAGAAGCAAGAAGGTGCAACTTCAGAGAACTGTGAGGTGCATTCTTGCCGAGTCACAAAGACAGAGGCACAGAGACAGAGACGAGCTAATAGGACATAGAGGAGGAGTAAGGGGACTGTGCAACTCCGGCGGGGTGGAAGGTGCCATGGAAGGAGGATTTGAGGAGTGGGAAGGAGGGAAAGGGGACGGTCACATGGCCAGACGGCCCACAGACCAGCCCTGGCTCTAATACAGTGACAGGTGGTTTTGATATTTTATACATCGACACTCTGCAGAATATTTATGAGTAGTTATGGAGCTTTACAAGATTCTCAGGTTCATTTATAGGAAATCCAGGAATATCATTAAAGATGAGTAGTGGAGTTGCTGGTAATTTGGGAGGTAATATAGTGACAAGAGTAGCAAGTCAAATTGCACAAAGGAAAGAGTTTGGTAATCTGTGGAAAAGTCAGTAAAAAAAGCAAAGGGGACCTCCTCCCCCCAAAAAATGTAATGACCAACACTAAAATGCTCATCTTTATGAAGGTTAAGAAAGGGCTGAGAATTTAGCTCTGCGGTTCTGGTGCCTGCCTTACAAGCACAAGGTCCCAGGTTCGATCCCTGTCACCACATACAACAAAGCCAGGCATGGAGACTCACGCCAACCAGCAAGCAGTACCACATACCACAGTGCCCTGTAATCCCAGCACTCAGGAGGCAGAGGCAGAGGCAGGAGGACTGCTGAGTTCAAAGCTAAGTTTAGGACCAGCCTGAACTACAAAAAACTAAAAATAAAAAGAACATTAAGTAAATGCAGATAGAGGATTTAAAAATTGAAAACACCTTGTTACAATTCAGTTTGTGGCTAGCTGGAATTATTTCTTGGCTAGAATTCAGGTATCATTTCTCTTCTAATAATCTAGTATGTTTATTGCCAAATCCAGTACATTAATGATCTTATCAGTTTCCCCATTTCCCTCTCCTTCTTTCTCATCTTCTCAGTGCTATTTTTTTTAATGCAATGATCATATATTGCAAACAAAAAGACTAGAAATGAGTAACCTAGCAACATGTGAAAAGATCACATTTTATAAAACACTATTGTACCTCTGGTAAGGAGGAGGACTCTGATGTGGACAAAGCAGATTTTTCAGACGCATTAGAGGCAGCCAAGGAAACCCATTCTTTCTGTGTGTTCACACAGATGTGTGTTCACGGATAATATACTGCACACTATAGCGCTTTGAGCAAGGACTGCAACAACTGTGATGCCTATAAAACTTGAGGAATTGAGAGACTGTGTTACAAAAAGATGAAATGAAACTAGAAGCATTTTTATATTCCCAAATGTACAAAATTCAGAAAAGCATATTTGTTTTTCTCAACATGAATTTTTATTCTGATTTATCAAATTTTGCATTGTTTCAGAATTCTACTTTCTTTCTAGAGCTCCATTAATTGCTTACAAAATTTAAGTAAATTACAATGAAGCTATTTTTATGTTGTGCAAAAGAAAGACAAAACATCTCAATTTCTTTAGAACTGTACTAGGAGGTAGAAGACTGAATTCTAGCTTCAAATCTGTTATGAAATAAGTAGAGAAGTCACAAGAACTGGGGTTTTCTCTCCAATTCTGTCATCTACACTGCCAGCATACACTTGTCAGGCTGATGATAAAGAAGCCACATTCCCTTTAACAGAAGTTTTCAGACCACACAAACTTCAACATATGAAAGTCATACTGTAAATAAAAGTTTACCTGAAAAATTGCAGTTTTCATATATCTTTACAATTCTCTGGCTGGAAGAATACAAGTCCCTAAGAGTCTTTAGCTCTTCAAGACTAATAAGTCAATATAATTCAAACAAAAAGAACTTCAGGCCTGAATTCTTAATAAAGCTCATACTCAAAAGATTGTCAGTTGTCCATTTTAACACTAAACTGGCAAATAATGAAAATAAAATAGGGATGGTCTCAGAGGTAAAACTTCATAGAAATAAGATCACAATGTATGTATTAGCAAGGCATACTGGTGCAAATAATCTTACCACCATAAACAAAATGAGCAGGGAAAGATATCCTCAAAAGAAAATGTCTTGTAAATGCAAACAGTATAAAGAAATCATTATATCTTCTATTAGAAAAATCTAATAAGTTTGAAAAAATCTTTAATAAATAAAATTTTAAAAAGACAACTTTGAGATTTCGTATACATGCTGCTGAAGCAAGAACAATTTCTAGACCTTAAAATGTAAGATTAATAAAAGCAGGATCCGTTTCTTCCTAGGATGGAACATTTAGATCTCATAATAGGTAAAATGTTACAGATTTAATTTTAATAATAAAATGAAACAAACAAAAAACAAGAAAGACTAGACTAAAGGCAAATACAATACTGGCAAAGTACAAATCTAAAAACATCCTACATAACAAAATATGTAAGCAACTTGCAAGTCTGCACTGCAAGAAATGAAACAATCCAATGAGAAAAAAGAACTATAGGAACAGACATTTCACCACAAAGGAGATACAGATGGCCAATAAGATGTCAACATTGTTATGTATTAGAGAAACAACAGCGAGATAGTACTGCACGTTACGTACCTGTTAGCACTAGTTGGAACTAAACACTGGTGACAGTCTAGAGAAACTCTATCTTACATATGTTAGTGGTGAGAATATGCAGTGAGAACACTGTGCTAGAAAATATTGGCAGTTTCTGACAAAACTTAAACACTCACTTTCCGTATGTCCCAGCAATCAAAATTTTGGGACTTACTCCAGAAAAATGAAAGCTTCTTTCCAAACAAAAACATACACACAAATATTCACAAGAGTTTTTGTTTGTTTGTTGTAAAAGCAAAAACTTAAAAAAAATTCAGCTGACCTTTAGCATGGGAATGGTTAAAAAACTATAGCGTATTCATACCATTGAAAATGAATGGCAATAAAAAGCAATGCACTTTTGATCACACAACCTGGATGAAGTTCAAGGAAATTATGCTTAGCAAAAAGTCAGTCTCTGAAAAGTAACATACTCTATGGTTTCATTTATAAAATATTCTTGAACTTACAAAACTACAGAGATGGGGGAAAGATTAATGACTGCCCAAAACAGAATAGAAACGGGGTGAGTGGGGTACAAAAATAGAAGTGTAGAGTGAGAGGGTGCCATGAGATGGAACAGTACTGTATCTTCTTTATGGTCATAGCTACTCAAGTCCACATAAGATTGAACTGTGTAGGGCCAGGGGTTTAGCTCAGTGGTTCCAGCACTTGTCTTGCAAGTGCAAGGGTCTGGGTTCGATCCTCAGTAACCATGTACAATATTGGGCGTGGAGACTCATGTCCAGCAGCAATCAGTACCACGTACCACAGTGCCAGGCATGGTGGCTCGATACCTGTAATCCCAGAACTCAGGAGGCAAAGGCAGGAGGATTGTTATGAAGTGAGTTTGAGGCTGAGCTCAGGGCCAGCCTGAACTACAAAGTGAGACCCTGTCTCAAAAAAAAAAAAAAAAAAGATTAAACTGCGTAAAACTTGATATGCACACACACACACACACACACACACACACACACACACACACATACACTGAAAATTGAATACATTCTTTAGTTAACAGGAGTGTACCAACATTAGATACCAATATTGAAATTTGTGTACTATCCTCTATATCTCCATGGAGGGAAATTGGGGGAAAGATACACGGATCTATATGGACCATTTTTGTAACTTTGAATATCTACAATTATTTCAAAAGTATTTTAATGATTTTTTTAAAAAATATGGATGCAAATCCAAAAGAATACCTTGCTGATTTGGACCTTTTCATCACAAAGGCAGCTCATGTAAGTGGAAGTAGAAAGGTGAGAAATGGAATCCAGCATTACTGGAAGCCTTTATGCATTTTGTCAGTAAGCATCAGGGACCTGGATACTTAGTTTTCCAACTTTCTGGTTTTTTCATTTGCAAAAATAGTAGGCCCACCCCACAGGCTTCTAAACAAGATCTATTCATTTTAGTGACATACTCAGTATACAGTGATTGCTGAAAAGTACTAGCTTACTCTTAAAAAAAAAAAAAAAAACCTTATCTCACACTACATTAAAATAGACAAATAACAGACAGACAGACAGACACGTACATAGGACATCCTAAACCTACTACTATGATCCAATACACCAGATCAAGGTATGCTGTGCAGAGTCATCCCAAAGAATGCAGGGCTCTGTGCATTAGTCAAGCAGTAATATTAAGTTCTTGCTATACAAACACCATGGCAGAAACTGTTTTTTTAAAATAGCCTCTTATTTTAGGATAGTTTGAAATTTAGAGAGAAACTGTCTTCATAGTTCACCGAGTTCTCATAAACTCCATAGTGAGTTTCCACTACTATTAATATTTTACATTAGTACAGTTCACTTGTCACAATTAATGAATTGACATTGATTCTCTATTATTGAGTCCAATCATTACTCAGATTTTCAAAGATATTTTTCCCCTAATGTCTTTTTTTTCCACTCCAGGATTGCATCCAGAATTTCCAGCAGACATATCCAGCTCACGTGTTTCCTGGTGTTATAGGGAGGTAAGCTAGTTAGACATCTTGTAGGCACTTGACAGGCTGGCTCTCTAAAAGCCCACAGGGAAGCCAACACGGAGGACAGTCAAAGAGACCTCCACTAAAGGTTGGCATTACCAAAGAGCAATGACTGATATTCCAAGTAGACATCAGTCTCCCTAAGCAAAACAGCAGTTCTTGATATTCTAACTAGGTGCCAGTCTCCTGGGGTGGAGGGCCAAGATCTTGACTCATCCTCTTCTGCAAGACTCTTGTCTGAAAATCCTTGCACACTTGTTATGTGACTTGATTTCTCATTGGATCTCCATTTAATCAACATTACCTAAGCAATTATACTTGTAATCTTATTGGCTGATCATGGTTTTACTCATTTTGTGATTTCTCATTGTCCCAATATGATCTAAGCAACTATATTTGCAGTGTTACTGGTTGACTGTGATTCTGTCCCACGTTAAACCACTTGTGGCTTTGCTCCCACATCTCCCCTTGTGGCTTTGCTCCATAAAAGACCCCTGGAAAGTGAGGTGAGCAGATCCTACTTTCTCAGGTCCCCTTCTGTCTCTTAGGCAGAAGCTTTCTTTCTCAATAAAGTTCTTCATACTCTTAACCTCTGTCATTCCTAGAATTCATTTTTTTTTTATTTTAGAGAACATGAACTTGCATTTCAAGTATCTTTCATGTTGGGAGCTAGGCTTGCCCCTGTATCACTGAGACACCTGGGCTATGACAATTTCTTAAGACTCTCCATGCTTCTGATGACCTTGACAGTTTGAGAGGAGTACTGGTCCTATGGCCAGTAATGTCCCTCAATGTCAGATGCTTCTTTCTGTTGTGGCTGGACTAAGGTCTTTCTAAAATATTTTTAACCTGAAACTTTGACTTTAATTGAACAGAAGAAACTGAACTCTCACAGCATAAACTTTGAGAAAATAACAAGTGGTTTTCTGTCATTATTTTGAGAAGTTACATTTTCAAACAACTTCTTGAGAACATGATTACCAATCAAATGGATCCACTCTATATGTAGTATCAATTAATAAAGCTTGATACACACACACACATACCCACACTGAAAACTCAATACATTCTTTAGTACACAATTCTAAATTAGCTAAAGATGAGTTTTATATCACATAATTTTTAGGCTTCTTACTTTCTTCTTTTATTTCAACTGCTAGCTCGATTTTGCAGGAAGTTTTGACAGTCTTTTAAAATTCTTATTGGCATTAAGAAGAACTTATGTGCTCTTAAAAATGACATACAATGAGACATATTTTTTGACAAAATAGTAACGAGAAAACAAAGTGACATAACCTGCCTATAATCCCCAGAAATGCAACAGAAATGCCAAATTCTGCCAAAATTGCAACTGTTTGAAGCAATGAGTGTTCACATAAAAGATAAATAAGATATGGTACAGATTGCTATATACTACAGTTTTAAGGGAATAAATCATGTAGGAACTAGTAACATTAAATGATTCTAAAATACCTCAGAAAAATTATTTTTGTCTGAAATGTTTGATACTCAGAAAAATAACAGCATTACACAGTATTTCATGTATGTTATTCAAAACTACCCTCATAAAATTTGCATATCCCCAAATTTGATACTTAATACGTCAGAGATGAAAATTTGCATATGTAAATTTATTCATTACATTAAATCACTGTGATTTCTACATATGTAGCAGGGGAAGTTTGCAAAGGAGGAAAAAAAAAACTTGAGAGAGGTGAAAAAGGAGGGCAGTAGGAAAACAAGAGGTGTATTGGAAATCATGTAGAAGTTTCTGTTAACTATATATATATATTTTTTTCCAGTATCAAGGATTGAACTCAGGTCCTTGTGCTGCCAAAGTCTCAGGCCTTTGTACGATTTGAGCTAAATCCCCAGTTAAACTATAAGTTATTGATACACTGGCTAAAAGAAGTGACTGAAAGTCATCACTACAAATGCCAACAGTCTATGCTAGAATATTCCTATTGATGTGAGAATGCTGTGTTCCCTACCATCACCATTTGTCTCTTAACATTTCATCACTCAAACTTATCAAAATGAATGTCTATACTTCTTGTTTCAGTTCCCCATCTGTTACTCACTCCTACATTGATCCTAAGCTCACTGTGGCCTGCAGCAGTCTTTTATGTGTGTCTCATACATGGTTGTGCATTGTGAAATGTTTGTGAAAATATATTATATTTCAAAATATATTATGTTTTAAAATTATGGTCATTGTTCCATATGTGTAAATATTAAAATAAAATGTTTTCTTATGTACATTATGAATCCAGAAGCTGGAAGCAAACTATGTAAGGACATTTCCCTTTTCTCTAATAAACAAAACTAAAATTTAGAATATTAATATCCTATCAAATTTGGGAGAAAAATGATTATTAGTTATAATGATTTTATAAACATTTGACTTTATAGTTTTTCTGTTTAAAGAGTTCACTTTTATATAATTCAAGCTTCCTTTTGTTAATTTTAGACTAAAATGAAAACATGCACATTTAGCACATTTTAAATTTAGCAATACTTGCAAATAGCAATTTTTTTTTAAGTTGTTTAGAGACAGGGTCTCACTTTGTAGTTCAGGCTGGCCCTGAGCTCAGCCTCAAACTCACATCACAGCAATCCTCCTGCCTCTGCCTCCCAAGTGCTGGGATTACAGGCGTGAGCCACCACACCTGCCACTGTGGTATGTGGTACTGATTGCTGCTGGGTGTGAGTCTCCATGCCCAGCATTGTATGTGGTTACCGGGGTTGAACCCAGGTCCTTGCACTTTCAAGACAGGCGCTGGAACCACTGAGTTAAATCCCCGGCCTGCAAATAGTAATATTTGTGCATTTCATATTTTATTAAAGATTTATAAGCAGATGTAACATGTGTTCAATCATTGAGCCTTGTAAGAAATTAATTTTTCTGTATTCATATTTGAAGTTACCTTTAATCACAGTGAATATTAATTTTTCTTAAAATACCATCCTCAAAATTATCTACCTAGAATTACAAGCTATATATATCTATATAAAATTTCAAGAACAATGTGAGATTATAATGAATATTAAAGAGTATAAATCTTGACAGGAAGCCAATAACTTCTATACTGTAGTATATAGATTCCCAAAAGTGGAATCTCTGTCCATTACACACCCACATACAACTAGTGTGTGGAGAAAAGGAAGAAGCATAGAACAAAGGAGTTAAGATGTGATATGTCCATGTACCAGCTCCACAGGAGGACTGTACATTATGTACTGCAAACATGGACTAATAAAAAATAATTACAATAAACCTATGGGGACTATCTAACAGGCAAGGCTGATACAGTCAATCTTCTTCATTGCTGGAAAAACACTTTTCTAATTCTAAACCACACTCCCACATTCTTCCTGAGAATCCTAATTTGAGCCAACTTAGAATGTCTAAAAACAGTCTGAATAAAAGTCACACTGTGGGGCTCTCCTCCATGGTTTCTGCTCTCTGGTGCGGTCTAAGGTTGTGCTATCTGCCTATGAAGCAAGGAGGCCTTCCTCAATGCCCCGCTCCCAAACCTAGTCAGCCCAGGACACCCCAGCCAGCCACAGAGACAAGGACCAAATGCATACGGCATCTTCTCCTTGGTTCACCACTACTGTGTAAAAAATGTATGAATCACAAGACCAAAGACAGTAACATAAAGTACTTTAGTCTTTGTGGAATGTACAAAGTCTTTGTGGCTTCACAATTTTCTCCATTAAGTGTAAAGTTAAATCAAGAATGGAGATCATAAACACATTACCCTCAATTGTTACCCATCACCTAGTCACTTGATCCACCCTTGTGGTTTCTGGGGAGACAAATTCTAGTGGAAAACAAAGAGTTTTATTATTATTATTATTTTTATTATTATTCATTATTTATTGTTATTATTGTAAAGAATGAAAAAGTAGAGGAAATGCAAAATTGTGAAATTTAGGTCTTATAAAAATGCAGAACTAGAATTACATGTTGTATACAAACAAAACTGATATAATTCAAGGAAAATTTAAGTTAATGTAGGTGGACCTTAAATTCTTTTTTTTTTAAATTGAAATCTTTATTGGTACGTTACATATACGCATCATGATTGCACTCCATAATGGGGATTTGTACCAGTATAAGACACAAATTAATTCTCATTTTTTCCCATAGTCCTACCCACCCTACCACCCCCCCCAAAACACATACAATTTGTTTCCTTTCTTTTTTGTTATAATCTCATTATTTTCCCCCTTCATCCTATTTTACTTTGAGTATTTTCTATTTCACAATATATAACATACAATTCTAGAACTCATTTACATCTTTATTTTCTCATATCAGGGAAAAGATGTGATATTTACCTGTCACCTATTTATTTCACTTACGAGGATATTCTCAAGGTATGTCCATTTAAGTATAAATGATTCAAATTCATTATTTTTTATGGCAGAGTAATACTCCATTCTGTAGAAGAACCACAACTTTTTTATGCAGTCTCCAGTTGATGGACACTTGGGTTGTTTCCAGGATGTAGCAATCACAAACTGAGCTGTGCCTTAAATTCTTAAGATGATTGGATTATCAGGTAAAAATAACTCATTGAGATTTTTAAATGTTTTAACATCTGTTTCATGATTTAACTGTCAAACAATATTATACTAACTTGAGCTTGTGCTACCTACAAAAGCCCACCAGTTAGTTTTCCTGTTTCAGAATCTTAAAATCACAGCATATTCCTGAAACTACAAACAACAGGCTACTGCAACATTTGCCTGACAGCAATACCCAACAGGTATTCTCACTTTTTAAAAGGCACTCATTATTGATAAGACTATTCTTCTTTATAGAATTTTCTACACACTCTAATATTGTAAATGGGGGGAAAAAAAAAAGAAAGAAAGAATTGTTTATACTGTGCTTACAACAGCACAGACCGAATATCATGGCAAGGACTTCACCTTTTCAGATAATTTATTCTACTTTGGATTTTGTTGTTGCTGTTGTTGTTACAGGGTCTTGTTATGTCACTAAGTTGGGAAGGCTCTGAGCTCACACTTGTGATCCTCCTGCCTCAGTCTCACAGAGGGCTAGGATTACAGGTGTGCTCCACCACACCTGCCTTGACAGTGTATTTCCTACATTGTTCTGGTGAGCTACTATGAATTTCACTCTACAGATGAAATAAATGGTTAAAATGCAGATTATCATAAGTGACACTGTAAACTACTGAAAGTTATCACTACAGAAGTAATGTTTCAGATAGAAAGAACTGACAAAAACAGCAGATAAAATGTATAAGTACGCAACACTCAAATTTACTGATAGTAATCTATATTTTAATAGTAGAAAATAAATAACATATTTCTTAAAATATTTTAAGTGAATAATGACAAGTATACAAAATGTTAACTTATTCAGGTAAAATTTGAGGATTATGCAATGTTAAACAGAAAAAAGCAGAGTTGTTCCCATTTAATCTGAATAACAATTATGTGTACTAGATTGAACAGTATAATGTAATCATCTGGTAATATTTCTGTGTGATGTACATGTTAGAAAACAGATTTCAATGCACTTGCTGTTAAAATGGATGTTTACTGAGACTTTGCACCCCCATTTGTAAGTGGTGAGTAATCTAAAGGAAAGAGTACTTAAACTGTTATCATATGATAGGATTCTTTATAGCCATTAAACTATAGCTTTTGTAAGTCGTAGGAGGCAATATTCTTGACATAAGGGTAAATTCTGAACAGCAGGACACAAAACATACATATGTGCATAAAGTACAATTTCAAAACTACAAAAATGACACAAGTAAACATAAATACACAGGGAAAAGCAACAACAAATCAAGAGTTAGCACTGCCTCCTGAAGCTTAAAGTTTTGTGTCAGCATGTGTAATTTTTGAACTTTTCTCATCTTATCCTATTTTACAATTAATTTATATGTTTGTTTTCATTTCTTATTAGAATATCAGCTCTTTCTGGTCAATGAGAACTTCTTATTTGCAATTGCAGAGTTTGCAGTATTTTTGTGTTCAAAATTTTTGCTGAATTAAAGTCAAAATGTATAGTTTATAATTTCACTTAAGTGGTTTTTATGCTTTTAATTACACATTTGTAATTTAAATTGTATTCACCATGTTAAATAGTTCACACATATTCAGACACAATTCCATCTTAATGAATTTTCTAAAGCTTCTGTAATTTATTTTTCTTCAAATGGTTTATATCCTAAACAAAATTCTGCTCCAATGGGAAGTGTCATTTCTTTTTCTGTCAAAAAGGAGATAATGAAATGTCTAGCAAGTTAGCTTGGACATTTACGTTACATTCTATGAAAATAAAATATATTGGATGTGAACATAGACCATTTATACATTTTATAAAATGTGTATACATTATAGATTTTGTATTTTTTCATGAAAATGCTTCGCAATGAAAATATATAGCTGTTCATAGGCACATTTAAAAACTTTGAAAGACTTTAATTTACTGAAAATTTAAGGGAACCTCATGGGGGAGGTGAGTGGGAAAAATAAAGTGCAAAATTATAAACACTTTGAAGTGGGGAACATTGATAGAGCAGGTGTGGAGATTAATATTGCAGAATTCCAACTTAGAATATAAATAAAGAAAATAATACAAATAACGCATTACATTCCCACTACATGGCAATGAAAGGGAGAAATTTGCGTGCACCGTCTTTAGAACTGTTCTGTGTTAGGCATGATCACCTCCGTCTTACGGAGAAGGGAACGGGAACTTTTAAACAACATAATTCACGAGAAGGCAATTACGTGGTAACTTTTAACACTGCCGCCCGATTAAATAAAGCCGTTTTCTCCAATGCCTTTGTGTCTCTTCCGCGTAGTGAAGTTGGAGGCTTGAGCTCCTAGGAGTGGGGCGAGTCTCACACTAAGCTGCGCTCACGTAAATCAAGCGGTAAGAGATGCTAGAAGACCACAGCTCTGCTGCAAGCACGGAGAACAGGTCTCAGAACAGACCCCTGACCGGCCAGAGCTGGCTCAGCCATCTGCATTTCTGGGAACTGTCCTTTGCCTCTCATTAACCCCACTCATTCTGAGAGTTGGCTGATACGCACCGTCACTCACTCTGGATTAGCAGTGAGCGCGTAGATGGTGCTCAGGAGACTCAAGTGGGCATCAGGCCAAAATCCAGGAGGAACTCGGGGGTCTCATGAGGGGAAAAGGTGAGCGCGCACTCTTGCCTGATACGAATCTACCGCTGGAGGATCCCATGGAAAAGTGTGAAGCCGCACTTCCATGTGGGAGAGGACTATCAAACGCCTGCTTCCAGAAGCTTGCGCCTGATTCTCCCCTCAAAACTTAATTCTTCACTTGTGTTCGACAGCATCTTCCATCAACACTCACCTTGTTGCCACAATGTTACAAACATTTTAAAATACTTGTTTCCTGTGAATGGCTGGAATATTTATTTATATGGTGATTCACTTGCTAACATGCCTGGGATATTTTTACTGAGCCAATCAATCTCAGAAAAAATCTGACATTTTAAATGAACTGTTCTTGGCTGATCTATTGAGTTCTCTCTGGCACGCCATATCTGTGTTTACCCACTGTCACTGAACTAGTATCTCAGTAATCATGTTGATCTTTGACCCTACTAAACTATACTTCTTTGATCCTATAGTACTTTAATGCCCAGCCTATACTAGGTATTCAGTCTTTACTAGTTAAATAAACAAATTCATTTTTAAAATAAAGGTTAAAGTACATATTGTATGAATACATACAATTTAACATTAGAACCAAGGCAAAATATTCGCAAAAAGTAACACAGTGCATCAATGTACCTTTAGTAAAATTGTCTTATTTTATATATTTTTTACCTATTAGCCTCGTTTTTAATCTGTAAATATGATAATTAACTTTATAAT